>SMSQ01020751.1:493890-555358 GCA_019453375.1 Ctenoplectra terminalis
TTTTTTTTTTTTTTTTTTTTTTTTTTCTACACAGGTACGAACAAGTAGGTTCTTTCGAATGATTTGAATTTGAACAAAGCTTTTCGTTCGATCGGCACATTTATGGTTGGGTTTTAATAAATAGTTCCTGTTTCTTTATTACTTCTATTTCCTGTAGCCGCGCTGTCATGGAATGTCATCGGGGTGGCGTACGTGTCCGAAAGGACGTCACCCACAACTTCTTTCGAAGAACGGAAGACGCGCGATGACGTCAATCATGTCGAACCATTAAATCTTTCATCCTCGTTTCCCATGCCTAAAAGCGCATCTATTGCGTGGAATTAAAATACACCAGTAATGCTTTTTCATACGCGTGTATCGCAAGAATCAAGCTCTCGCAATACCGTGCGGTCGTTGACCGCAATTTTATGTAACACGAACGATTATTACGAAGTAAGGATAAAGTGGTATGGAATATTTTTTCAGCCTTCGAAGCAAAACATTCCGTTACCTTAAATTGGTTTTTCACATTTTCTAGTAACGTTTAAATACACATGTATCTTGTGTTTCAGGAGAAGTGTCGTGGTCAACGACAGAAGAGCCTTTTACTACCGAAGAAGAAGACGCGATAGTGACACTGGTGGTAGTTGTGATCGGTATCATCGCAGCTATAGTCATACTATTTTCAATGGGAATTTTTATCGATTGCAAGCATCAGTACGTAAAGATAGGAAGCATTATTTTCATAGAAAAAGAAAGATATATTTATGTATCTTGTTAGAAACGAAATAACTTGGATAACATTCGACTTATTATATCGTGTTATTGCAGAAACAAGAACGTTTTAAAAAAAAAGAAACTGAAACTGAAAATGCCACCCATATCTCGAACGAGGAAAAGCGAAAAGGAAGATGTGAAATCCTTAGCTTCAGATATGTGTCCAAACGATGCTACCGACGCTAGTTTTGGAACACGCGATGCGATAGTTTGACGTTTCTTCCGATACGTCTACCTTCAACGCGAACGAGAGCCGAAATGTCACTGATGATACGCATCACAGTACTTTGTTGATCTGAGAAGAGATGATTTTCAGATAACGCTTATAAACTAGTGAAGTAAATTGTGCGAATATAAGTCAGCGGTAATAAAGCGATTACTATTTGTAAGGGTATGCGATATACAGGAGTACCAGTACTCGCATCGATGGCTTCGACCCACTAGTGGATTATCGTGTTTGGAGTGTGACGCGATCAAAAATTTTACAAACGATACATACCTGAACTTCTTCCACAGGGAAGTTCTTTGACCACTCAATATTATTTGTGTAACTGTGATTTACGTATCCCTATTTATTTATGAGCTATTAAAATCTCTCGATCGCATCGATCGTATATCGTGGCTGCGCGAGCAAAAATATTTCGGTCCAAAGTAATAGCGGTTTAGAAGAATGTGAAAGTATCGAAAGTACATTCAAATAACAATGATTGTTCAAATTATCGAGCCACTACTCGCTCCATTATTTAATAGTACTAATCGAATCGAATCGAATCGAATCGAATTGAATCGAATATGAATGTTTATGTCTAGTGTTCTTCAAACGTCTAGTCATTCCTTCGGACTTGTGATAATTTGTAAACGATGAATCAACCAACGATCGCAAAGTTCGAAAGAAATGCTGACTTTAACTCGAAATAAGTCCGTTGATCGCGAATATATCCCATACGAATTTTTCGTCGTTTAAATAAAATTGTATATTATTTCCGAACGAGTATCTATTTATACGTATATTACGTATACATAGAAAAGAAATATGTATATAAATAGTATTATCAACAATAAAAGATTTTATTACCTTGCACATGTGTTCATCGTTACACAATAATACGTATGTATATAGAAACAAGGGAGATCGTATGATATAAATTTTCATCGTTCTTGTTAAAATGTAACGTTAAGATAAAAGTTTATCAAAAAAACATGCGTATGAAACTATGCGCGGATCGTCAAATGTTTAAAAAAAAATCTTATCTTCATTATGCAATTTATACGAATATAAAGCTTTGATTCTCGAGTCGATGTGTATCGTATGCGTATCTTGCTAATAATTTTACTTTATTTTCGTCCGCGAAGGAAAAGTTTCGTTTAATCGTTTCTATGATCGGTGATAAAACGATATACACAAATTACGGTCTAATTGGAAACGTGATCGGGAATGTCTCGAGTTTTTCATACAACGATTTTTCGATTTTTCTTCAAAATCGAAACGATCTTGACTCACAAATCAAATTTGTCTTTTATCCTCGAATGAATCACGCGCGTCCAAGGACCATTGCCAAGAGTGCCATTCGAACATAGACACCGTTTTCAGCCTGTCGGAAGTAAGAAGCACGTGGATCCGTGTCGAATTCTGGCCTGATTTCGAACACTCGTGGCAAGGGATGCATTACCACCATCTTCCTCTTTGCACGAGACATCAGTTGTGGCGTTATCACGAAATGTCCGCAAACCTGTGAATACGTGAATATTTCGTACGAATGGTTAATTCGTGCGATACATTTCCGAAATAAGTTTCGGAGATTGGCTATTGAATAATTTTTTATATCAACGTATTAATATGTAAGAAAATTCAGTCTGTAGTTTCAAGTTCAATGACAAATATTGACGTTATCGCGTACCTGCCGATATTCTTCTTGGGTGCTGAATCGTTCTTTTTGAATGCGCGTCATGTAAAGAACGTCCGTATCGGGAAGAGCGTCCTCGAGAGTGGTGAACTTTTCTTGCGGTATTCCGCGTTCAGACACGTACTTTACCACATGATCGGGCATGCCAAGGCCCGCGGGACAGACGTAACGAAGTTCGACGTTGTATAAAGTTAACAATCTGTAACGCGAAGCGGAAGTTTTGAAACTGTTGAAACTATCGAAACTATCGAAACTGTCGTTCACAACGCAGATCGAACAGATACAGACCTTGCGAGAGAGTGGACCGTCCTACCATGCTTCAAATCTCCAACCATGGTGATCGTCAAACCGTTCACCGTACCGATCTCATCTCTTATGGTAAAGATATCGAGCAACGCTTGCGTTGGGTGCTCCCCAACACCATCGCCAGCATTCAGCAAAGGCTTTCTACAGTGCTGCGCAGCTCTCTAAACGCGAAACAATCGCAACGACAAGGGTGTTTGTTTGACAAAAATTTGCAAGCATGAGAAAAGTAAAAAAAATGAATACTCACCGATACGGCACCTGGTTCGGGATGTCGAAGCACTACTACATCGGCATAACCAGCCATCACTGCGACCGAATCTGCAAGAGTTATTAACGCGTTAAACGATACACCGTCCATTGTTGATCATACAAGATTACAAACCTTCCAAAGTTTCTCCCTTTTTCACCGACGACGTGGAACCGTCCATATGTATCACCCGACCTCCGAGTCGCTCCATAGCAGCTGCAAAGCTGCAAGAAGTTCTCGTACTGACCTCGTAGAAGATCGATGCCATCACTTTTCCCTGTATCAAAGATGTCGAAGGTAAACCTTTAGTCGCATTAACGAACGAATTAGTCTCAACGTTAAACGCACATTCTTACCCGTAGAATATGATCAAGGGGTCGTTCTTTTCTAACGGCATTGCGAAGAATTTCCGCAAGATTGAAGATGTCTTTTAACAGCTCTTTATTGAAAATATCCACGGTCAAAACGTTATGTCCGACTAGATTGTGACTGGTGTGAACCGAGGGAAGCGGTGGGACGGGAGTTGAAAAAAGATTAGGATTGCTATCGCTCTTGTATTTGGTTGCGTTACTAATCGGAAGGGGTGAAATTGTACGTTGTTGAGCGACTAAAAGTTTCGAGTGTTCGCGAGAATCTACGTCCAAGGCAAAGTGAACGTTCGACTTTTGCGATGTTGTTTGCAATAGATGCACGTATGGTTCTGAAAAGACCAATAAATTGTTTGATATTGTTATGCAAACGGAAGAATCTCGCATCTCGATCGAAACAGATTTTCTTACCGTTCTGCTCTTCTTCCGACATATCCGTTATACGTTCGGTATAATTGTTGTATTTCTCGAAATTTGGCGACAAAAGGCCATCTAAAGCCGAACTTGGTCGACTAGCTGCGTCAACGATCGAAGCATTTGTAACTATTTGAAGTTTCGTTTTNCAAGAGTGCCATTCGAACATAGACACCGTTTTCAGCCTGTCGGAAGTAAGAAGCACGTGGATCCGTGTCGAATTCTGGCCTGATTTCGAACACTCGTGGCAAGGGATGCATTACCACCATCTTCCTCTTTGCACGAGACATCAGTTGTGGCGTTATCACGAAATGTCCGCAAACCTGTGAATACGTGAATATTTCGTACGAATGGTTAATTCGTGCGATACATTTCCGAAATAAGTTTCGGAGATTGGCTATTGAATAATTTTTTATATCAACGTATTAATATGTAAGAAAATTCAGTCTGTAGTTTCAAGTTCAATGACAAATATTGACGTTATCGCGTACCTGCCGATATTCTTCTTGGGTGCTGAATCGTTCTTTTTGAATGCGCGTCATGTAAAGAACGTCCGTATCGGGAAGAGCGTCCTCGAGAGTGGTGAACTTTTCTTGCGGTATTCCGCGTTCAGACACGTACTTTACCACATGATCGGGCATGCCAAGGCCCGCGGGACAGACGTAACGAAGTTCGACGTTGTATAAAGTTAACAATCTGTAACGCGAAGCGGAAGTTTTGAAACTGTTGAAACTATCGAAACTATCGAAACTGTCGTTCACAACGCAGATCGAACAGATACAGACCTTGCGAGAGAGTGGACCGTCCTACCATGCTTCAAATCTCCAACCATGGTGATCGTCAAACCGTTCACCGTACCGATCTCATCTCTTATGGTAAAGATATCGAGCAACGCTTGCGTTGGGTGCTCCCCAACACCATCGCCAGCATTCAGCAAAGGCTTTCTACAGTGCTGCGCAGCTCTCTAAACGCGAAACAATCGCAACGACAAGGGTGTTTGTTTGACAAAAATTTGCAAGCATGAGAAAAGTAAAAAAAATGAATACTCACCGATACGGCACCTGGTTCGGGATGTCGAAGCACTACTACATCGGCATAACCAGCCATCACTGCGACCGAATCTGCAAGAGTTATTAACGCGTTAAACGATACACCGTCCATTGTTGATCATACAAGATTACAAACCTTCCAAAGTTTCTCCCTTTTTCACCGACGACGTGGAACCGTCCATATGTATCACCCGACCTCCGAGTCGCTCCATAGCAGCTGCAAAGCTGCAAGAAGTTCTCGTACTGACCTCGTAGAAGATCGATGCCATCACTTTTCCCTGTATCAAAGATGTCGAAGGTAAACCTTTAGTCGCATTAACGAACGAATTAGTCTCAACGTTAAACGCACATTCTTACCCGTAGAATATGATCAAGGGGTCGTTCTTTTCTAACGGCATTGCGAAGAATTTCCGCAAGATTGAAGATGTCTTTTAACAGCTCTTTATTGAAAATATCCACGGTCAAAACGTTATGTCCGACTAGATTGTGACTGGTGTGAACCGAGGGAAGCGGTGGGACGGGAGTTGAAAAAAGATTAGGATTGCTATCGCTCTTGTATTTGGTTGCGTTACTAATCGGAAGGGGTGAAATTGTACGTTGTTGAGCGACTAAAAGTTTCGAGTGTTCGCGAGAATCTACGTCCAAGGCAAAGTGAACGTTCGACTTTTGCGATGTTGTTTGCAATAGATGCACGTATGGTTCTGAAAAGACCAATAAATTGTTTGATATTGTTATGCAAACGGAAGAATCTCGCATCTCGATCGAAACAGATTTTCTTACCGTTCTGCTCTTCTTCCGACATATCCGTTATACGTTCGGTATAATTGTTGTATTTCTCGAAATTTGGCGACAAAAGGCCATCTAAAGCCGAACTTGGTCGACTAGCTGCGTCAACGATCGAAGCATTTGTAACTATTTGAAGTTTCGTTTTCGCTTGAACTTCTCTAATGTCTTGTCCGAAACCAGGATTTACCAAAACTTGACCTTCGATGTAAGCGACTTCTCCTCTTAGAACTACCCTATGAACCGATCCGCGAACTTTTATCCCAGCAAACGGTGTCCATTTTGATTTGCTGAAAGGCATCGCGTCTGGAATTATCCATTCGTCGTCAAGATCGACCTCGATATAGGTGTTTGGTTGATCCGGCACGTTGAAGATCCTCTTTGGATTTTTATAGAGTTTGTCTATAATATCCTGAAACGACCCGATACTTTTTTCTATGCTTGGTAACGGTAAAGAATTTTTCCGGTGATACGAATATCGTTTATCTCGTAATGGGGATACGTACAAAAGAATGTTTTTATGTTAGAATAATAAATGGATTATCTCAATCGAGGTCGAATATTATCGTGTATTTTTCGAAAGAAATTCCAATTACCTCTATTGTTAATTTTCCTTCGTGAACCGCAGTCAACAAAAGCGGAATCATTGTTTCGAGTCCAGGAAATCCAGGTGGTGGTTTCTTACTAGATTTTTCTTGCACGGTATGCGGTGCTTAAACGTACAACAGATCGACTATCGTTTAGCTAGTGTATATCAGTTAGAGGATTAGCAAGTATCGGGGGCGAATAGATAAAACTAACTAACCATGATCTGTCGCGAAACAATCGATTATGTCTAAATTATCCCAAAGAGCTTGTTGATCTTCCTTACTTCCTAATACCGGCCTTACTTGACCTCGTCCATATCCTATGCGCTCAAGATCTTCCTCGCAAAGAAACAAATGGTGAGGACACACTTCGCAAGTGACAGCCATTCCCTGATAAAAATACGCGAACAAAACTCGTTACTGTAATGGGACGGGGAAATAATTATTTGAAGAAATTCATAAAATATCGCCTACTTTCTCCTTAGCGGCGCGTATAATTTGAATCTCTTCCTTCCGGGCTACATGACACACGTGAATGGGCCTGTTGTGTAAACCTGCTAACAAAAGAATCGCGGCTATTGTTTGTCCTTCCGCGTGAACACAAAGAGGATACTTCTTTGGCCAGCTTTGAAAATGCTGAAACAATAAAAACTGTCGATTAAAACTGACGAACCGTGTAGAAAAATCTAAAGTTAAGTTTTCGTCGCGTAATCGTTTCGATTGATCCGAAGCAGGTTTACGTACCTTAATCCACACTGTCAGATCGGTCAATCGAAGCGTCGTAAACGTCTCGTTCAAATACATTTTGAGACCTGCCGCTAATGGGGCTAATTCTGCGGTTATGTTGTAATTATCCGACGAGGCGCCAACATAAAGTGCATAATCGCATCTCGCGTTTGGAACGGCGCGCTATAAAATCATAGAAAATGTTCAGATTTTGTTCGACCTTGGTCAAATTGTAAACTTTCGTAACCCGAGAGCTGAAATAATTTTCTTACTTCCTTGGCCAGGGTGAAAGACTGATGATCAACGACAGCAGGATTTGTGTTAGGCATCGCAAAAATCATTGTGATGCCCCCAGCAAGAGCAGCAGCGGTACAAGAAGCGAAATCTTCTTTGTTAATCGCGCCAGGATCGCGCGTGTGTACGTGAACGTCGATAAAACCTGGTAGTTTGATCATCGTTCGGGATGACATGCAATCCGTATGAGTTTTCATACGAGGTGCATGTCTGTTTAGCATTCTCATAGCCTGCAGAGGATAGAAACGAGTTACGTTTACCGTAACGCCGGTTCTCAATACTTGTAACCAGGCATGCTGTTAAAGTACTCGTCAACCGTTATTTCTTTGATTTAATTCGTTTCGATCAGAAACCCATCGATTCGGCTGTTTCGAATTACCAACTGTATTAATATTCTTTCCACAGAATATTATTCATTGATTCTTTGGCAACGCGACTGTGCATATTTAATGATTGAAAAAAAATATAAACGATAGACAAATGGTTTTATACGCATAGGTAGTATACCGAGTGTTTCGTTATCTGTGAAGCAACTACTACTGATCGTTTCAAAACCTGTAGGAACAATGTTACACGTCGTACTTACTTCGACGAGTAATTTGGCGCATTTAACGTCCGTGATCAAAGGAACGGAATAATCGACGGCAAGCCTTCTGGTACGATATCCGTGTGTCATGAAGTTGGAAACCTGACGCACCCCGCCGTTTCTCATTGGCAAATTAATTACAAGATCGAATTGCTTCTTGGAAAGAAAATCGGCCAAATGTCGAAGCTCGCTCGGAATAGAGTCTTCGTTCATATCAATATTCTCGAACGTCCATTGTACTGGTTCCACCTGTACTTAAAACATTCGTTTATTATTTATCGTATATTATTTTCTCTTCGAGTATTTTATCATGTATGATTTTCAACTGTCTTATCGTTCTTTATACTACATTTAACCACTGAATCTATTCCACAGCATATCTATGCGATAACGATTTCCGAATGAACGGTAAAGTTTTACCAAATCGCTAAACTTATATCGATCGAGATAAATGGGTATTAATAAGAAATTTGAAATATATGATCGGAAGCTTGAAAGGTATATGTATAGGTATTTCCTAGTTAAAATATATGAATTTATATGAATTTATATGAATTTATATGAATTTATATGAAGTAGCTTGATAACGATAGGTAGGTATTTATCGGCAGCGGTACTCTGCGATTGGATTATTGTTCTCGTCGATGAGTGAATACATGTTGTCCCGCGTTTACATGCGTCATGATCGCGGACATTCATTCTTCGTTAAAGTGTCAGAATCAACGAATAACGTTTTGTTGTTGGGCGAAAAGACGGAAGGGGATATTTTATAGTTGCGAATAGTTTTTATTTTTTTTTCTTCGAATATTCGAATAGCGGTTTCTGTGAAACGAGAACGAAATGGGAAATTCGAAATCGAAAATCAAGCATGGTTCCCGAGGGAAAAGAGGCAGAAAAAGTGGAGACAGTGATAAATTTGTAGACGTCGAAAATTTCCGTAACGATGGAGAAGAGTATAACGATTTGCAATTACTGTTATTGAGAAGAAATATCGCAAGGAATCCCGAAATGTTCATATTGAACAATCTCATGATGTGCGTTCAATTCTTTCCAAATTACGAAGAGTAAGATATCGTTTTGTTGAAGATAATTTATCCGATAATTGGTGTGCGCTCGAACCTGTGTATTCACGTTCACGTTTCGCTTTTCATTTTATTAATAAAATTGACAAATAATTTTACTTCTTAATCGATGGTTCGTCTTTTAGAGAAATCAACCTCGTGAAGAAGTCGTTGGTATCGTCGCGTGAAACGGAATTGGATAAGCGCTTGCCCCCGCAGAAGCACGTCTTACTTCCAGACATTCTTCAAGAAAAGGTCGCTCGATATGTCGGTTTTACTTCGTCGCGACAAACTTTTCGACAAACCATCGAACCCTTGCAACCGGTTCGAATTTACACGATTCACGATAACATCGAGATTACCGAACAGAACTATTCGCCGTACTATAGCACCGTGAACGATTCGACCATGTACAACATATTGTTGAAACCCACGGAACATCAAGGTAGGTAGAAAATAACAAGTATTCTCTCAATGAACATAAATAATTTTCTTTCTGTTTTTTACGCGATCGCAGGATACGTGCAGCTCCAGGTTCTCGATGAATTTGCAATATCAAAGGGAATAACAAAGGAGGATGACATGGATTTATCGTCTATAGCGGAGAACGATGACGAATTGTACAGTGACGGTGATAGCGTTTACGGTCCGAAACCCCGATCAAACCTGTCCGTCAGTTCGACCACTTCTGGAAAATTTAAACAAAGGATGCTTAAAAATTCAAAGTTCAAGCAGACGAGATCTATGCCTAATTTATGCGATGAAGAAATTCCGTCCGAAAATGGACAATTTTTGTCTTCTTCCAATCATAGTGTTAAAGTTGAGACCGATTATGATAACGGTTCCTTGTCCGAAGAGCGAAGACGATCGATCAAAAGATTTGGATCGAAGGGAGAGTTATTCAGGCAGGAGAATCGACGATGTGAGAAACAAGTGCCTCGAATTAGAGTTCAAGGTTCAACTAATCAAGATCACACGAGCAGTAACAGTTCTGGATATCGATCCGACAATTACGCAATGGATACCGACAGTAGCTATAATCAAAGTCAAATTTCAAGATTTTCGAAAAATTCTAGCTACGAAGAAATAGCCGAATCTTGGATAATGAATGGGGAATTACCGAATCGTTGTTTCAAGAAAGTTACGTACACGGCCGAGGGTAAGATCTACGATCCCAGGGAAGACAAGATGCGTTTATTGAATAGTAAACAACGAAGGATCAAGTTAGCTATGAGACGACACAACTACGATTTATATTATGTGAGCAGTACCGAATTTATGAAACATTTTAAAAATCTGTTCGTCTATCGGTTGGCAGACTCGTTGGGCTTTGATCAGGAATCGGTGGACGATGTCAGACGAGAAGGATGCGTGCTCTACTGTGATAAAATAATGGTTTCCAATCTGTCGAAATATAGCCGAGTAGAACAATACGAAATCATTCCTGCCGTTTTGTTACAATGGCCCATCTGTGCTCAAGAATGGCTAGACAGGCCTCGAAGCACCTGGCCCGATTCCAACGACGTTGAAAAGATTAAAGACTTTGGATGTTACGTCGTACCGGAAGGGTTCGTGCCGAAAAATGGAAACAGCAATCTCGTGGAGGATCTCGAGTGGCAGCTTACGTTTCCAACAGCCGAAAGGTATCTCGAAACATGCATGACACAGGCTCAAGTACAAGTGTATTTGATCGCCTTGATGCTCCACAAGACTTTTATGAGACCTATTTTTGATACGATGTTCGGTCTGACCGCTGCTCACATTAGGCACAAGTTATTCTGGATGATCGAGGAGGACGTCAGATCATCGAAATGGCCAAATAACGCAATGGGAGAATGTTTGTTGAAGCTATTAAACTCGTTGTACTATAACATTAGCCAAAATGAACCAACGCTCAAAGATTACTTTGTCAGGGATAGAAATCTCTTCCAAAGGATACCCTACGAACACCTGTTGCACACGCAAAAACAATTGAAACGTATCACCGAGAATCCCGTGATGTATGTTTTTCACGCGATGGAAAATATTCGATACAGTGATAATTTTTTTCCAAGGTTAAACTATGAGATGTTGTTGAAAATATTAACGATGGATACGTTATCATTGGTTAATCCAAGATTGAAACAACATATTTCAAGACCTATACCACAAATGGGAGACAACTCGATCGTAGAAGAGGAGAAATATAATAAAACAGGATTTTGGGATACGGTAAAGAATCAACGAACCAAACATTCCGAACAATATGTTACCAACAAGACGTTAATTAGTCCTCGCAAAGCTACGGATTCCATCATTGAAATCTCGGTAAGCTCCAGTTAGCGATAAGTTTCCGATAATTTCGAAAGATCATTATCGGATGACGCATGCCTTTTAGGGGACGTGCATTCTTTTAGTCGTAAATCATTCAAAGATTTCACAACATAATCATGAAACGACGTTCTCTATTTTTTTTTTTTTTTAATTGTTTATGATTTTCGGTTATATCGATCGCCACATTGTCCAGTAGATACATATTTTTATCCGTGACATCAATACGAGAATGAATCATTAAATATTTATACGCTATATAGTTGTAACAACGATGATAACGAAAAGTTTCTGCTAAAACTAATTCTGATTATATCGTTAAATATATATTCTTTCTAGGTATCGATCGATCCAACTATACGTACGAGAAGAATTCCTTATTGCGATTAACGATAATCTTTTTATTAACAATTTCTAATCTTTCGATTGATATCGTGTTTCAAGATCAAAATTAAACACGAGCAATCTTAAAATACGATACGCGAATTTCATTTATTTTATTCATCAAATCTGTGAATATTATTGTAAAATTGCTGTTAGATGGTGATGCGAAAGATTCGTGATATTGTCACGAAAATTGTTCATGTCCGACTTATTTGTCGATAACCGATAGTGAAAGCATCGATTAGAGCATTCTGTTGCCTGTAGCTTGATAACGATAGGTAGGTATTTATCGGCAGCGGTACTCTGCGATTGGATTATTGTTCTCGTCGATGAGTGAATACATGTTGTCCCGCGTTTACATGCGTCATGATCGCGGACATTCATTCTTCGTTAAAGTGTCAGAATCAACGAATAACGTTTTGTTGTTGGGCGAAAAGACGGAAGGGGATATTTTATAGTTGCGAATAGTTTTTATTTTTTTTTCTTCGAATATTCGAATAGCGGTTTCTGTGAAACGAGAACGAAATGGGAAATTCGAAATCGAAAATCAAGCATGGTTCCCGAGGGAAAAGAGGCAGAAAAAGTGGAGACAGTGATAAATTTGTAGACGTCGAAAATTTCCGTAACGATGGAGAAGAGTATAACGATTTGCAATTACTGTTATTGAGAAGAAATATCGCAAGGAATCCCGAAATGTTCATATTGAACAATCTCATGATGTGCGTTCAATTCTTTCCAAATTACGAAGAGTAAGATATCGTTTTGTTGAAGATAATTTATCCGATAATTGGTGTGCGCTCGAACCTGTGTATTCACGTTCACGTTTCGCTTTTCATTTTATTAATAAAATTGACAAATAATTTTATTTCTTAATCGATGGTTCGTCTTTTAGAGAAATCAACCTCGTGAAGAAGTCGTTGGTATCGTCGCGTGAAACGGAATTGGATAAGCGCTTGCCCCCGCAGAAGCACGTCTTACTTCCAGACATTCTTCAAGAAAAGGTCGCTCGATATGTCGGTTTTACTTCGTCGCGACAAACTTTTCGACAAACCATCGAACCCTTGCAACCGGTTCGAATTTACACGATTCACGATAACATCGAGATTACCGAACAGAACTATTCGCCGTACTATAGCACCGTGAACGATTCGACCATGTACAACATATTGTTGAAACCCACGGAACATCAAGGTAGGTAGAAAATAACAAGTATTCTCTCAATGAACATAAATAATTTTCTTTCTGTTTTTTACGCGATCGCAGGATACGTGCAGCTCCAGGTTCTCGATGAATTTGCAATATCAAAGGGAATAACAAAGGAGGATGACATGGATTTATCGTCTATAGCGGAGAACGATGACGAATTGTACAGTGACGGTGATAGCGTTTACGGTCCGAAACCCCGATCAAACCTGTCCGTCAGTTCGACCACTTCTGGAAAATTTAAACAAAGGATGCTTAAAAATTCAAAGTTCAAGCAGACGAGATCTATGCCTAATTTATGCGATGAAGAAATTCCGTCCGAAAATGGACAATTTTTGTCTTCTTCCAATCATAGTGTTAAAGTTGAGACCGATTATGATAACGGTTCCTTGTCCGAAGAGCGAAGACGATCGATCAAAAGATTTGGATCGAAGGGAGAGTTATTCAGGCAGGAGAATCGACGATGTGAGAAACAAGTGCCTCGAATTAGAGTTCAAGGTTCAACTAATCAAGATCACACGAGCAGTAACAGTTCTGGATATCGATCCGACAATTACGCAATGGATACCGACAGTAGCTATAATCAAAGTCAAATTTCAAGATTTTCGAAAAATTCTAGCTACGAAGAAATAGCCGAATCTTGGATAATGAATGGGGAATTACCGAATCGTTGTTTCAAGAAAGTTACGTACACGGCCGAGGGTAAGATCTACGATCCCAGGGAAGACAAGATGCGTTTATTGAATAGTAAACAACGAAGGATCAAGTTAGCTATGAGACGACACAACTACGATTTATATTATGTGAGCAGTACCGAATTTATGAAACATTTTAAAAATCTGTTCGTCTATCGGTTGGCAGACTCGTTGGGCTTTGATCAGGAATCGGTGGACGATGTCAGACGAGAAGGATGCGTGCTCTACTGTGATAAAATAATGGTTTCCAATCTGTCGAAATATAGCCGAGTAGAACAATACGAAATCATTCCTGCCGTTTTGTTACAATGGCCCATCTGTGCTCAAGAATGGCTAGACAGGCCTCGAAGCACCTGGCCCGATTCCAACGACGTTGAAAAGATTAAAGACTTTGGATGTTACGTCGTACCGGAAGGGTTCGTGCCGAAAAATGGAAACAGCAATCTCGTGGAGGATCTCGAGTGGCAGCTTACGTTTCCAACAGCCGAAAGGTATCTCGAAACATGCATGACACAGGCTCAAGTACAAGTGTATTTGATCGCCTTGATGCTCCACAAGACTTTTATGAGACCTATTTTTGATACGATGTTCGGTCTGACCGCTGCTCACATTAGGCACAAGTTATTCTGGATGATCGAGGAGGACGTCAGATCATCGAAATGGCCAAATAACGCAATGGGAGAATGTTTGTTGAAGCTATTAAACTCGTTGTACTATAACATTAGCCAAAATGAACCAACGCTCAAAGATTACTTTGTCAGGGATAGAAATCTCTTCCAAAGGATACCCTACGAACACCTGTTGCACACGCAAAAACAATTGAAACGTATCACCGAGAATCCCGTGATGTATGTTTTTCACGCGATGGAAAATATTCGATACAGTGATAATTTTTTTCCAAGGTTAAACTATGAGATGTTGTTGAAAATATTAACGATGGATACGTTATCATTGGTTAATCCAAGATTGAAACAACATATTTCAAGACCTATACCACAAATGGGAGACAACTCGATCGTAGAAGAGGAGAAATATAATAAAACAGGATTTTGGGATACGGTAAAGAATCAACGAACCAAACATTCCGAACAATATGTTACCAACAAGACGTTAATTAGTCCTCGCAAAGCTACGGATTCCATCATTGAAATCTCGGTAAGCTCCAGTTAGCGATAAGTTTCCGATAATTTCGAAAGATCATTATCGGATGACGCATGCCTTTTAGGGGACGTGCATTCTTTTAGTCGTAAATCATTCAAAGATTTCACAACATAATCATGAAACGACGTTCTCTATTTTTTTTTTTTTTTTCCCTCTTCCACTGCTTTTTTGATCGAGTCTCAACATTCGCGAAGTAAGATCGTCGTAAAAATTTGATTGTTCCGAGTCTACATCTACCGAGTATAGATAAGAAGTGCCTTCTGCCTTGGCGTACTAACTCTAATCTTATCTACCGTATATATTATCTATATAATCTACCATGTACGATGATATCTGGGGATTAGAAAGTAGCATGATCTATTTGTCTCTATATTTTCAGACGCGATGTGCCGACTTGGAAAGTCCAAGGTTGTGTGCTCTTTTGGACTTCTTCATACGTCATTTTATCGAAATAGCTGAACGCTGTGATCAATACCACGCGTATCGACTGAAAACTAATTACCTTAACCATGCCGATCGGTTGTCTATCCTTCTGTTCGAGCATCCAAGTTACAAAGACGATGCTCGAGCTTATCGCGGAAGGATAAAAATTCTTAGCAAAAAGGCGACGAGTTTGAGACCGCGAGATGAACCGCCAGAGACTCCTAAGAGGAATCCAGAAACAGCTATATACGTTGCACCGTTGAACGATCGTTTTGCGCGAGAACCATCAAAGAATATTCAATTTTCGATGGGATCGAGTGAGACGCAGTCGAAAAATAAATCTGTACAGAATGCCGATCGCGTTAAAAACATTACGAAAGCAACGATTCATGAGAAGCATTACGAAGAACCGGACAAACAAGGATTAACTCTGACGAATAGTAAGACATTGACTTTGACAACGAGTCAAGGTTCGGCAAGCGAAAGTGAAATTTCAAAGTCAATTAGCGATGAACGTGAACCGGCTGTATATCTTAATATATCCGGTTCCGTAGGAAATGAATTTACATACATTTGAAAACGTACAAACAAAAACATGCTCGATTCATCGAGAAATGTATATTCATCTATTTACTACTTCATTCTCTAATAAATTCCTCAAACTATAGCATGTAATTTATAATTTATTGTTATTTAATGTTATTTATACTCGCGAAAGATTGAACGGCGTTTCTTATTGTTAGAGAAATTAATTATAGCAAGTGGAACAATGAACTTTAAACTATTTAAGTACAAACGTGTTAATTTTTCGAAATTATTTTAACCAAACTATAACATTTGTTCGCAACTTGTATGTAAATATTTAAATATACATACCTATGTTTTTAAGAGAGAATTCGACACTTAAAATGTTCTCCTCGCTTACCTCGACACCGTGTTCTGTGTAGAAATCTGCGGTTCCCATGCTGGCGTACAATTTATAACCCATTTTGTGAAGACTGCGAATCGATGGTAACAATTCCATTTTGTGCTGTAATCGAAGTAGAATACAGTAGAATGGAATATAGTATGTAAAACGACAACGCTAGAACATTGTATCGACAACATTGTTAAATCTCTGAACGACAAAAAACATTACCTTGAAACTTCCTATCGAGAGCAAGATACCCTTTTGTGGTATATGAAACCCGGTGCTCATCATTCCCTTCAAGTAAGCCTCGTACCGATTGTCTCCGAAACAAGCGACTTCTCCAGTGGACACCATCTCTACACCCAACATTACGTCGGCACCTGTTCAGATGTGAAGTGTTATTTTAAAAAATCACATTTTCATTGTATTTCAGCAAACGGTTTATCAAGTATAAATTAACTTTCAAAAATCAACTCACCAGCAAGACGCGAAAACGAAAATTGAGGAACTTTAAGGCCAACTTTACCACATCCGGTGAGAACGTCTACAGGATCTACAGCCTCTCCAACGATTAAACGCGTGGCCATAGCTACGAAATCGTGATCCAAAGTTTTCGACACGAACGGAAAGGATCTGGACACTCTAACGTTACACTCGATGACTTTCAGTTCGTTGTCCTGTCGAGAAAAAAATATGATAATTTACTTTCATCGGTTGTTCTACTCTTTCTCAACAACATTACCTTTGCAATCAACTGCATATTAAAGGGACCGGTTACACCAAGGGACGCGGCAATGGCTTTAGATATTATTTTTATTTTCGCTAAGGTTTCCGTGTTGATATCCTGTGGTGGTGTGACGAGGGTAGCGTCGCCCGAATGAACTCCTGCGTTCTCCACGTGCTCTGACACAGCCATGCAAAGAATAATTCCGTCATAAGCGACAGCATCGACGTCTATCTCCTTCGCTTCGAGAATAAACTTCGATATGACCACCGGATGCTCTTTGTTCACTTCGCTGGCGCTCTTTAAATACGATTCGAGATCGTTATTGGAATGGGCCACGTTCATCGCGGCGCCACTCAATACGTAAGAAGGACGCACCAAACACGGATAACCGACTTCCTCGCAAAATTCGATCGCAGACTTTAAATTGGTCAATTCTTTCCACCTAGCGGTGATCCTTGAGTTAGATTTGCTCGATTTTTCTCGATAAAAGAATGCTCAAGTCGCATCAATCGTGTCGACTTACCTGGGTTGCGAAATCCCAATACCATCTAACATACGCGAAAATTTGAAACGATTTTCGGCCCCATCCACAGATTCCGGCGAAGTACCGAGAATTCTAGCCTGCTGCCTATGAAGATCCATAGCGATATTGTTTGGTAATTGACCACCCATCGATAAAATGATTCCTTCCGGACATTCGTGGTCATAAATATCCATTACAACTTCAAACGAGATTTCTTCGAAGTACAATCGGTCACTCATATCGTAATCGGTGCTGACTGTCTCCGGATTATAATTAACCATGATCGTTTTTCTTCCCAAGTTTCGCAGCTCGCGCAAGCAACTAACGGCACACCAATCGAATTCCACAGAGCTACCGATTCGATATACTCCAGAGCCTGGGAAAAATGTACACGCACCGATTAACCAAAAATATTTGTCGACACCCGTTTCAGCCTCATGTTTGTTATTTACCTATCACCATCGTGTATCCGCCAGAAAATTCCACGTCGTGCGTAGTGCCGTTATACGTCAAGTAAAGGTAATTTGTCGTAGCTGGCCACTCTGCAGCTACTGTGTCTATCTGTTTCACCATTGGTCGTATATTGCTCTCCTGTCTTTGTATTCTGACCGCCAGTTCCGAACTTTTAACCGCCGCTGCGATTTGCTTGTCGGAAAATCCAATTTGCTTTGCTCGTAACAAAACATCGTGCGATAATTTTGTGTGATCCGTGTTCTCCAACACCAGGTAGTAGTCGATAATGTTTTTCATCTTGTGCAAAAACCATCTATCTATTTTCGTAAGTTCGTATAGCCGGTCGATCGTATATCCAGCCTTTATAGATGCTGCAAGAACAAACATTCTTTTGTCCGTCGGTTTTTCCAATCCTTCGTCGTTCGGAGCTTTCACGTACGGATCGAAACCGTTAATATTCTCGTCGACCATTCTCAAAGCTTTCTGAAAGGCTTCCTCAAATTTACGACCGATCGCCATCACTTCTCCTACACTCTTCATAGAACTGCCGATCTATAATTAATGAAAATTCATCGTTCCAGTGTCTCGAGAATCGTACACGATCGCTGCTGTGACCAATTATACCTTTGTGCTGACTCGATGAAATTTGCTGAGATCCCATCTTGGTATTTTAACCACGCAATAATCGAGGCTAGGTTCGAAGCATGCCGTAGTCTTTCCGGTGACAGAATTATGAATATCCGGTAAACGAATACCAAGAGCTAACTTGGCGGCTACGTAAGCCAGTGGATACCCGGTCGCTTTACTCGCTAGAGCTGAACTACGAGATAATCTCGCGTTTACTTCGATTATGTAATACTCCTCGGTGTTTGGGTTCAAGGCGTACTGGATGTTACATTCGCCAACGATGCCAAAATGTCTGATCACATTGATAGCTGTCGTTCGAAGCATATTGTATTCCTTGTTTGACAAAGTTTGACTAGGAGCAACAACGATCGATTCTCCGGTATGAATACCAAGGGGATCGACATTCTCCATGTTGCAAACTGTGATACAATTATCGTACGCATCCCGTACAACTTCGTACTCCACCTCTTTCCAACCTTTCAACGATTTATCGATGATCAGTTGATTCGAATGAGCAAACGCTTGCTGCGCGAGGCGTCTTAATTCTTCCATGGAATTTGCGAAACCGGATCCCAAACCTCCTAGGGAAAATGCGGCCCTAGCCATCACAGGATAGCCCAATTTTTCGGCTGCTTCTAATGACTGAGCGAACAAATGCACAAGTCATTCGTGAGTTGCAAGAAGATTAAAAACTGATCGAAGCTAGAGACTCGATCTCTTACCGCTGGGATACAATATACCGCTGCACTTGGTGCCACCTTTTCATTGATCTCTGCAATGCGTTCCGCAAAGATCTTTCTGTCCTCTGTTTCTATAATCGATTGTATACGCGTTCCTAGAATTTTGATATTATACTTTTCAAATACCCCGTTCTTCTCGAGCTCAACGCCACAATTGAGAGCGGTCTGTCCGCCGAATGTTAAGAGAACACCATCGGGCCGTTCCGATTGTATTACCTGAAATTAAAATTAGGTATAAAATATAGGAGAATCCTCATCTTTGGAACTCGAACTCAGACCGTCATCTACCTGTTCCACATATTCCGGTATAATCGGTAGAAAGTAAACTTTGTCGGCCATGCCTTTGGACGTTTGCACGGTTGCGATATTGGGATTGATCAGAACTGTTTGTATGCATTCTTCTCGCAATGCTTTGATCGCTTGAGATCCGGAATAATCGAATTCGCCTGCTTGGCCGATACTCAGACCACCGGATCCCAAAATCAACACTTTCTTCGGTCGTACGATTAAGTTACACTTGTCCATATGGAAGCTCAATTTTTTATTCAACCTCTCCTTGATAGAAACTTGTTTTTTCCCCCGCTGTTCGTCGACCACGGCGTCCAAGAATACATCGAACAGACATTCCAGGTCTTGAGGACCAGCGGTGTGCTCGGGATGAAATTGAACCGAAAAATAAGGGAGGGCCGTGTGCACGATGCCTTCGTTACTGGTATCGTTTGTATTGGTGAAAAGCGGTTCCCAATCGGTTGGCAATTGACTCGCATCAACCGCAAACCCATGATTTTGAGAGGTCATGTAGCAACGATCGGTTCCATGATGCGTGACCGGTTGATTGTGACCACGGTTCCCATAACTGTACATAGACGTGTGTTAACGTTTCAAAGTAGGAACAAGAAACTTGGATAGGCGATCAGAAAGTAACAGGAAATACGTACTTCATCTTGTACGTGATGCAACCGGCAGCGATACAGAGCAACTGATGACCCAGACAAATACCGAAAATCGGCTTGCTTGTTCGGGATTCGAGGATCGATCGAATGTTATTAATCGTAGTTTCACATTTGCTCGGATCACCTGGTCCATTGCTGAGAAACAAGCCATCGTAAACAACATAGTCTAGATTGTAATTCCAAGGCACTACGTCTACGCGTGCACCTCGATTAATCAAACACCTCAATTGATTGTACTTTAGACCGCAGTCTACCACGCATATGCGAGGATAACCGTCGCAATTATACATTCTTCGCGTAGGCTGAAATTTGGACATTCAATGGTCAATGGTCAATGGTCAAATGATCATTCAATGGTACCGAATATACATATATTATATCACAAGATATTTGATCGTCGCGCACCTCAACAACTTCCGCGACAAGGTTCCTCTCGTTTGGATCTGCTATCCGAGGAATCAGCGAAAGGAGAGGATTTGCACTTGGTGGGTCAAACACGATTCTACCTAATATAGTGCCTTTTTCGCGAATAATTTTAGTCAATGCTCTGGTATCGATTTCGCATATGCCCGGAATATTTTGTTCCTTCATCCATTCGGATAGTGTTCTGGTTTGCCGCCAATGGCTCGGAGTTTCGCATATTTCACCGACGATCAGAGCAGCGGCCCAAATCTTATCAGATTCGGACCAACTGTAAGAAGAAAAAGATATTCGTTACGATCGCGCGACGCTTTCGAGAAATTATATAGATAACATATTTCCCGCAAACGTCGAGATAGACTATTTTTACAATTAATTGTACACGTGAGATAAAGATATTTTCAATTTCTTTACAATCGTTTACACGTTGAAAATATATTTTTTCTTTCTTTTATTTTTAGCATCGGTTAAATATCGTTATTTATTTTAAATCTTACTACGGAATCTTATGTTTGTCCATCTCGTTCCCAAATACGCCATAATTTCCAATTATTGGATACGTAAGCACTAGAATTTGAGCATGGTAGGAAGGATCTGTAAGCGACTCCGGGTAACCCACCATACCGGTCTGGAAGACTGTAAAAAATGCATCACTGGGAATACCGTCTACATATACGTATATATATATCTATACAATGTTCATCGAACTCGAACCGTACGTAATTCCGTATTTACATAAATTGTAAATATCATAAGAAGTCCCGTGACCCGAAACCAGTCGATTCTATTTTCGACTTGAACAAATTATCGAATCGAAAATGTATTTGCGGATCTTATCGGGTACTCCCTAAGTTGTTGAGTATATTTGAAAAAAACAAATTCTGTATGTATATAATTAATACGAACGTCAAAATCATATCGTCTGACTCGAGCGGTTGTTGTTGGTATAAAGATAAGCGCTCCGGCGGAAGGAAACGAAGCTGTCACTATATTCGATACGCGAAATATATGTCCAGTATTCTCTATGCGGATTGAATCAAGAATTGAATGCAAGAATTCATTCGGAGATCATAATTGATTCATGAAAAGAGAGTCATAACCGACGATGAATGTATAACATGCAAAGATCCCACGTGGCTCATCGATTAAGCGGTCGTGGAACAAACGCGCGTACAGTTTCCGTTTCCCCTCCAACCGTGTCTATACATCTGACCGACAACGCTTAAATTAAAAGGAACCAAAAATCCATGTTCGTTCAAATAAAATGGAAAATACGATAAGAGAAAGACGACGATCAAACGACGAAGTTATCCACGTGCGTCTATCTGCGATGCAATGGAGGAGCACGTGCTCCTCGCATACTCACCTATTTCACCGTCGACCGATTTCTTCGCGCCGAAATGTCTTCCCGGGAAGACAGAACCGTCTTCGAGCAAAAGATAAACGTTTTTGAACGATTGCTCATCATGTTCCGGCGCTTGTTCATACATTTTCTTAACGGTTCACGGAGTACTCCGAGCGTATTCTCGACTCGACGGACACTGCTCGTACCATGAGTCGAGAACACGCTTTATACGCGAAGGGTCAAGCATCGGAGTAGCTCCCACGAGGTTGCTCTGTCTCCCATAAACCTGCGCGCAGCGCCATAAAATGTCGTCCGGTTCTTCTCCCTCGTACGCGCACAATTATCTGCGCATATCACGTAGCCAATCATAGTTCGATACATTGGCTTTTCTTTAGATCATGCGCCATTTTATGGCACCTTGCTGATTTTAATTTGAATTTTTAAAATTCTAAATTACTACGCTCAATTTTCATAGATAAAAGATAGATTTTCCTTTTTCACCAGAATTATCGTTCTACGGTCGTTTAACAACGGAAATGGATTAAGGACTAACAAGAGAGGGTTATACGGTGGTATGATTTTTAAAAACAATTCGTTGCTCATCGAATATCTCAAAAGATCGTTTTCAAATCTTATTATGAAACAAACGACAGATAAAAATGGTCACTGCAAAGATGTACTATGCCGCTATTCGATGGTTCTTCCAAGAATCGTTCGACGTATCCTTTTGATACAGTACACGATCGCCTATGTGATGATCCCTCGCGAAGTAGAATTCCATCATCGTAGGAAACAGTTTGTATCCGACACTGCAAGATCATTTAAACGTATAACGTTCGTTGCTAAACTTCGTGTCTACGTAAACTATTACAGATACGCGTACAAGTGATCCGGCATGAGTAAATCGTTCTCCTTTCTACGAACTGAGTCTAATATTTCGTCGTGGCGTCGCTTCAGTTCATCCCAATTTACTTCACGCCCTTGATTGCACAGATGAGATCGAATTTTACAATATAATGGCTCTTTGTCGTACAGATGTTGGAAGCGTTTTTTCTCCAACTTTTTCACGACACCTTCTACCCTTACCTATAAACAGTTCGGTGTTACGCGTTTGTTACTCGAGACACGATTGATTTCGTTACGCACCTGTTTAGTGATCTCCAGTTCTTGTTCGTTCGCGTAGAACCAAAGGTAACACATAGCAGCGTACGGGACATGTTCCTAAAATAATAAAAACTGATCGCTGAAAGAAAATCGGCAAAACTCCGATGCAACGGGATCACATTTTTACGCAAACTTACTATATCGTCGATCTTTTTGCTACGACTATCGGTTACGATCACAAAACCTTCGTTATCAAATTCTCTGAGTACAACGTTTCTGGCGGACACTTTACAATCCCTGAAACGAAAGCGCTTCGTTGAAAATTTTGTACGGTGTATTCGAGGCGTCGATCGATAGTTGGTACAGACTTTGAAGTAGTAGCCAAGCAACAGGCGTCCGGCGTCCTCGGATTGTATTTTCGTGCTTCGTCGTGCCAGATCCTGAACAACTCGATCGGATGATCGACCACGTTTTCGATCCTTGCCACGTCCGAGAGACCGCATTCTTCGTTGGATCCCTTAGCAGATGATGATTTCCGTAAGGGAAGAACCGATTTAATAACGCGTCGAGTTGAACGTACGAGCCAAAGCATCAGCGACTGACCAACGATCGTGGTTAATCGTTGTATCGTTTAATAAAAAAAAAAAGAAAAGAAAAGAAAAAGAAACACAACAGCAACAAAAAATGATACACGTTTAATCCGTGATATTATAATAGTATTGTTGCAATTTGTCAAGCGTCTAATATACATACATAAAATCCGCGATAATAATCACGGTTAATCTCTCTCGTTTGCTATCGTTGCAATAAAGATATCATTTCAGCACGTATTTTTAACAAAGATAAAAGTGTCAAATTGCAAGGTGACTCGTATGGTATGCACTCGCTTGAAACGCGACACCCCTTTAAAATCTTAGGGAAGGAAGGCTACTGTATAGTTATTACGTAACGCTATTTACGGCTAGAAGCAAATGAGTTGGAAAAATCAATTAGTCGACAACCACGCTACGATTCCTCTTACCATATTCTTGATTTTACCGAGCCGGTTGAATCCAATCGGTCTATATACTGTCGCGCGTCGTAGCAGCGGTTGCACTGAACCAACGTCTGGTACGCAAGTGTTGAGCATTTATTAAGTAACCCTACTTGAAACCTCCCACCATCCCTACCAGACTCTGCGCAGAACTTACTTCGTAACACTACGAAAGGTACGTGTAGAATGCCAACTAAACGTTCATACCTTCACCATTCCACGACAGAACTGAACTTGATGTAAACTATCTGTAAGTACTTATATAATAATCATGATCGAGACCGAGATAGAACAGAAAAATATACCTGTCGCATAGCGCGAAAGCAAATCCATCTAAGAGGAGTAATTTTGCCATTTACCATTTTCCACGAGTACTTATACTTTAATGAAACAATTTTCTTTACAACGTCGCAACGTCATGCGTATAAATTATACGCACACTGATACAACAACGTATTTACGACAAAATTTTACGATGGATTTACATGAATCGACGCAAAAAATGCATGCCACGATAACACGATACGTTTGACGCGTTAATTTACAATGCTATGCTTAAATATCTTACAGTCTGTGTCAGCAAATACACTAACCCCGAAAACGATGCGTCAGAAAAATCTTGTTAGACGAGAAACGATTTCATACCGTGTGTATCGCATTATCAATTTCAGTCCTTGTCAGTCCTTGTTGATTTATTAAATAATATTTTAAATAAAAATCTATTCAATTGTAGATTTTATCCACGCGATATTCGAGGAAACTTTATCGTACAATCGAGGCCTTTCGATACCGGCTTTCGAGCAAGCTATTCGCCAACTACCGACACCAGTTAGCGCCCATTTACGACCGTCGGATTGAAGACACAACATAGGGCTGCCGGCAACTTCTTCTTCCTGTAGACAGTAAAAAGTAATTAGACAATTCCTGCGCATAAATTGATCGAGAGACGTCCTTTGTACGAGAAGCGTGTATAAACGAAACGTGTATGATCTTAAAATATTTCGTACAGCGCGGCATCGTTCACTTACGTTGCAATCGTCGGTAGAATAGGCTGGTTCCGTGCAGACGCTATTCACCGATGCGATACTAATATTTTCGCATCGTTCCATCGCACTGTGTCTAAGTTGTACCCTTTGCAGCAAGTCACCTGATCAAAGAAAATTGCTTTTTTAATAAGCACCATTCTTGTTGGACACTGAAGATTTCTTATAATACGTCATCGATATCGTATAACCTGTTCCGCTTTGACACTCTTCTAAGGCCTATGCGACGAGTAGAAGAAACGTTTCGCGCGCTTAAACGATAGGCATAGTCACGCATCTTTACATAACGCATCGAAGGAATAAAATAACACAACCTTGGTGTTGCGAGCTCCGTATAGTCGGACGCGAGAATCGTGTAAAATGGATAGATTAATGCTTACGATTTCTAGCCCATCCGAGGGTGTTGCAATGAGTCGCGTTCATCGGTGGATCTTGATTCGAGGGTAAGCAAACGGGTCTCACGAAATCCGAAAACGTGGTTACAGGTCGATCGAGTTTCAATAGAACAGTCGTACTTCCTTCTACTGGCGATTTAATCATACCCACGATTCTACGTTCCTGTTGCCACGGTGACGTACTCGAAAGTCGAACGGTGCCCATTCTCGCAGACCATTCTGCCTTTGGTTGACTATGATTTAGTTGTTATATAAGGTAAAACTATTAATACGATGGTATTGGAGTATTTATGGTAATGTAGGGAACAGTAAAACTCACCCTTGAAAGCAAGACGCGGTTGAAATCAACCAATTTTCTGCCACAAGCGTAGCATCGCATACGTGTACCTCTTCTTTGAAAAGAGCCACGTGCCAAGGCCAATCTCCTGACACGGCCATTTTACTCAGACCCTGGCTGCCAGTCTTTGCGTGTAAAGATTGCACGCCACACTCTAAACGTAAATTACAGTTTGGTGATTCGCGTCAATTTGAGAAAAATAAAATTCTAACGACATTTCTCGTACCAAATTCGGAGCACCGGACGTACATAACTTCTTTGCTCGGACAGGGCGCCCTGACGAACGTTATCTCCGTGGCTGATGGATCCTCCATGTGCACGTATTGAACATCCTCTTCGTCGTCGATTCGAACTTCCACGGATTTCACTCCTCTGTGATAAACAGACAATTGTTATTAAAGTAAAGTTCGCGTGTATCTGTTGTAGAAGAGAAAACGTGATGTGCTCACGTATAAGTCAATAGACTGCACAAAGAGCTGGCTGCAGTCTGAAGAACGGTTTCCATTTCCGTTCCTGGTAGCGTCGCGTTCAGGTTCGCGGTGCAAAGTTTTCCAATAGTACCCTTCTCGTTGAACACCACAAAGCCTTCGCTGTTATACTTTAGGGCAAACGGTGTATCCGAAGGTTGTGATTTTACGGAGCGAATGCTTGACGCCAGGGACACTGAGGAACGAGAAGCACGCGTTACTCTACTATGATACGAAATATCTGTTCGAGTCGAACGATACGTACGACAATCTTTTTCATCGCCGCCGTTGGCGCAATCCACCTTTCCATCGCATCTCTTGCCACGTGGAATGCAAGTTCTACCTACACCGCAGTGCATGTAACCGTCACGACAATAAGCGCAATTTTTCTCGTCCGAAAGGTCAGGGCAGTCGATCACGCCGTCGCAAATTCTCGGTGACAATGCTTTCGCTTGGAGTGCTTGCACGCATCCTACGATAACATTTGTCCGATAATTGCAAGAATTTTCGATCGTTTATTATTTCCGCGTTGCTCGCCAAGCAAATGGTTACAATCGTTCACCTGGTTTTGCCCTGCAACCACCTTGATCGGCGTATTCCGGGAAATTTGAACAGTCCAATAGCCGTTTAAATCTGTCCGGAAGTCGGCTGCCACATCCATTCCAGAATTCTCTGCAAAAGCTTCTGCATGGTAGCTGCAGCAGGTCTTCCGGTTGATTCGATATGCACGCCGGTTGCAAAACTTGGCACACAAAGTCGTACGCCAATCGGTAACATTCTGCATCGACTAACTCCCTACAAAGGAGAACGTTGGTGAAATAATGTTCGAGCGAAATCGTATGGATTCGCGAGGTTTCGAAGAAACGTGTACTTGGGAAAGTTTGCATCGAGATCGCGGATCGATATGCACCTGAAAGCGATCACGTCCTCTTCCACTTCGGCCAATGAACGGTGTCCCAATATATTTGGATAGGACGTAATGTTGTACGGGAGGTGCTTGCAATAAGATAAATCCAAACTGGTACATCTTCTAGGAGGAGGTGGCGTGGTCGTTGGCGGTGGTGTCGAAACAGTCGTTTGTAGGCCGACTTGAGCGTTTAGAGCTTTTAAGCTCTCCTGAACTTCGAGACTTTGCGAATCAATCGTTAGATTCGTTAAATATTTTGAGGTTGCAGGATTGATCTCCTGCGCAAGAATTTCGACCACGTCCGCGGTGCTAATGGTTTGATACCGTGGATCGAATCGAACGTCAAAGTGAACCACCAAATCGTCATCTTCGGATCTGCAGAGTTTATTTAGTACAAACAGTTGCTCGATCATGCGTGGTCGTGGTTAAAAGAATACGCGACGTGAAATCACGAGAAAGCTGTTTAAAGATAGCCAGAACGCTCTAAGGAATTTCTTTCTTGCTTGCGGGAATCGGGATAATTTAAAAAGTAGTAGCAGTAGCTCAACTTTTGACATTATCTCCTGCAGAGATTCTTCTTTTGGTGATTGTTCATTTTCAATCACTTACCCATCCAGCGCCAATATTTCCACGGCGAGAAAAGAAACTTTCAGCCAGCTGCGACGGAAGATAAGATTAAGCCGATCCCGATACTCTCGAGATCGAATTCGAAAGGCTTCGGTAGAGGGATCTGTTAGTTCCGAAGCGAAAGAATCTCCTTCGATCACTCGGAATGTCGCCAGGAAGATTTGATCACCTGGAGGATCCGATGTTAGAAACGTGTCTGAAAACAGACCGATTAAACCCTATCGTGTGGTGCACCAAACAAACAATTAACTTAAACACGATTATTCATTGATCGAGGACTCGGCACTGTCTACTCTTAAGAAGAGAACCACTGTTATACGCAACGTCGTCAAGCGTCGGGTCGATTCTACTTACCGTTATTAGTAGTTATTCCACGACTCGGAAAGGTACGAACAATGAGATTTTACTCTGGAATAATCGATCGACTTACATCCTATGGCCATCGAGAAGATATTGATCGCATCGCTAAAGTTTCTAACGCTCCACCTTGAAACAACGCTTCGCTTTTGAAAGACCCCCATAATATTTATTAATACTAGAAAAAGTATAACTACGTTTCGAAATACGTACGAATTATTATGAATTCACCGACGTATACGTATAATATTCGTCCAACTAATAAATGTAAACATAAACGAGAGAATCGAGGGGAATGGAGGGCAATCGAGCACCTACAGCGAGAGGGGCTCGAGGCTCACCTTTCACCGTGCCTTTGGTCGATTATTTTTACACCGCAGAAATGATTTTTTCGATTCGTGATACAATTTCTTGTGGGTTGCGAGTAATCAGCAATCTTCTGCGGCTTGTGGATCAATCGGGCGAGCAATGCGCAAACTGCGAGATCGTTTTTACTCGGAACCAGCTTTCGTCTACGAGACTCGTTTTCTCTTTTACTACGTACAACTAGATTCGACGTAACGAATCATAGCAATAGAGTCGATACTCCGCAATCGTGATTTTGCCATTTCTCGAGATTTCATGATACCGTGCGATACTTTCGAATGGGGAATTCGGTCAGTATGGTGAAGCATCGAAATGATTCAAGGACACCAATCCCCCCTTTGAGGTCGAATGTTGGAGGGGTGACAAGTAGGATGGCTCGACAACTCGGCCAGACCGTTAACTTTACTACTTTCAAGGCCTCTTCGCTGGACCCCAACACGATCGTGCGTCTTCTTCGACCTTTGTCTTTCTTTAGTCGTAAATCATGAATTATAGAGCACGGAGTGTAGTCTGTTCGCTTCGCCACGGCTGTACTCGCTTTCTTTTCTCGCAAAACGGGTCTTGCCTAAGAATTCCTGTAACTTTATCGCGACGCGTTTAAATCGTTAGCGAAGAAAACGTCCGATCAAAGTACGTAAATGCGTTTTCTCGGTAACTCGGTCGAACCGTTATGTTTGCGCGCCGAAAGACCTCAATGGGCTCTGGCCGCATCATCCTCTTCTTCTTTCTTCGTTTCTCTTCGCGTACCAAAGAACAGGCGCATCGACATTTTGGCAACGATTTTTTTAACACGATCGCACTGTATCGTAATATCCTGTCGGACGCATTTAAATCTAGCCCATTTCGGATTCGACCCTTTCTCGTTTACGACGTTTACCGTTACCTGCCTACGAATATCATCAGCGTATTTGCATCAATTATATAGAAGGCGGTTCTCCCTTCGAGCGTGCTACGCTTCGTTCATTGTACGATTGAACGAAATCTCAAGGCGAAGTACACACATTCGTAAGGGACAAAACACGTTTTTGCAAACAAAGGAAAACCTCGATCACACTTCATACTTCACGAAACGTTCAGACACCGTGATGAACTGGTTCGTATTTCAAAGTAATTTCATGCTTACCAGAGCGTCGATCGTCGGTTAACCGTGGAGTAATTTCATTTATGGCATCGGTCGAATCGCGTATAAGTTCGCGGAGAAAGCGTAGGAACTAAATGTTTCGCGTGTTTAAAATTCCTCGGTCGAGCGATCTTTATGCTCGACAAACGGCGGATAAAAATTATGAATTGTACTACCCATCGATTGGAACATTCTTCCTCGCGTTATACTTACAGCCAAGATATATGGAGATCCCGGAAAAAAGAAGAAAGAGCAAAAACGCGGCTAACACGCAGCATCCACAACGATACTGTCCACCCAGTTTCCTTGTAAATCGAATGTCACTGTCCGACGATAGGATCGAACTCGGAGTCCCAGCACGGCTGAACCTTCTGGTACTTACCGTGCTTACCGATATCTGAAAAAAAAAAAACATCGATTCTTAGTTCTGTAACTGCAAGCTCGACGAAAAAAGAAAAAGAAGAAGAAGAAGAAGAAGAAGAAGAAGAAGAAAAAAGAAGAAAGTTACGAAAGAAAGGTCGATCAAAGAATCAGATATATTTGCTACCACCGTTTATTTCGCATGGAGAAACGTTGGGAATCCTTTGTGCCCCTCCTTCCTTTTGTCTCTAGATTTGTTTAGGCACGAAAGAGTAGATATTACCGAGATTTCTCGACGAGGCACGACTCGCGTTAATAATCCTCGTACTTCCGTCTGACGAATGAAACGAAACGACAAAGATTACCTGTGAAGTAATTATAATACCGCGATTTCTCCGTGTTGACCAAAAATATTGAAGGGAAGTTTGATCGGTTCTTTTTTTGAAAATTAGTTTCGTATCGTTTGGTTGTGTCAAATCGCGCAAACGTTTTGTAGGTTCCAATGTATCTTTTACCTTAACGAAAGAATGATACGAAAAATCGAGGCCAACAGCATTTAATCCGTAAGCAATAACGAAACACGTTTCGCCCCAATTACTCGTGTTACATCGATTGGCAACGAAGCAAATTAAAAACGAGCCGTTCTATAGTTTAAAACACCGGTAAACGTTTTGCGATCGATATTGCGAGGTAATCTATGTAATTCTCTAAATAACGTGTTATGTAATCGAGTTCCGTGCGCTTGATCAGGTCCGTTCAAGTTGCGTGCAATTTCGCGCGTGCATTAAAGTTTGGAGTACACGACACACGGTAACGGTGCACGGTGCACGGTGCACGGTGCACAGTATGTACAGTACAGTGTACGGTGTACGGTGTACGGTGTACGGTGTACGAACGCTGGTTAAACAGCCGCATTTAGCGTCGGGTGCAATGAGCTTATCTCTGTGACGCGCGGATCTAAGTGTGTAAGCGTCCGTGTAATCGTCTCGCCACTGATGCGCGTGCACATTCGTCACTAACACAGACACGGTTCGCGTGTACTCGCGTGAATGCATGATGCGGCACAAAGAGGACTACGCCCTCGTTCAAATGTTACGCTCGGCACACGCTCCGTACCAGAGAACCGACGAATCGCACCTTTTCCTACCGATGCCAAGTTTCGATGCTCCTTTCGGTGCACTCCGAGCATTAATAAGACACCGTTCTAAAAGTCAAACTAATCTTCTTTCCAACGAAATTCCTTTGAATACCAAATTTCTCGTTATTTCTTCCATTTGTTGTGTCAACGTTCGATTACGTAAAAACTTTCCTCTCTCTCCCCGTTTATCGGAGCCTAATGGAATTTATCAACGATACCGCTTCGAAGAAAATTGCTTGGACTTGAGTCGAAGCTTGGAACGACTAGTAAAAGTGAATAAGCCCGGTATTATATCTGTTATGCGATTGAAACTAAAAATAAATCAGGGTTTTGTTCGCGTATTACGTAAGAAACAGCGATCGAGACACAAGGGGTGTCTTTGGTGAACAATGGCTCAGAGATATTACGAAAGTCGAATGAAAGTTTGAGCACGAAACCTTTGTATATTCTTCCAACCTAGTTCGATAATACTCTTCGACTGGAGTTTTCGTACAAAATGTTGATTTAATAAAGGAGCGTTGCACAATACGCTGGTACCCCTTTTAATCGACCACGATCAATCACGAGAGATACGTAGCTATAAAATTACACCGTTCCAATGAAAATTCTATAACGGACGCGTTCACTGTTCGTGGGTAAAAGTATTTCTTTCCTTCGCGATGCATCGCGGCGAAAAGGTCAAGAGACGCGATCTTTTCTTGCAACAGAAACAGCAACTTCTGATGATAGACGTCCTATGATCTGTGACGAAAGGATGAAAAAATTTGGAAAGGACATATCTCTTGATATTTACACGATCTCGTAATTAGAATACTTACAATCAGCGTGGAAAATGGTCAATTGAAATCTGAGGGCATCCGGTTGGAAAGTAGAATTCAATGTCGACAAACGACGAAACCAGTAGAGATCGGTAGAAAAGATTAAGATGCGCTTGGACTAGTCTTTTAATGGACACGGTCGATGACTTTTAAGTCTGAGAAAAATCAAGAGCTGACAACGCGCGTTAGAAAAGCGCTTTCCATTGGTGGTGTTTTCGTGAAAGTCTGTTCCGATCATTCAGGTTTCGCTAGAATAGAGCCGAACAATAATCGGTCAACCGTAAGAATAGATCGTAAAATCGATCGCTCTTTGCCCTCATCGGTAACGCCAAATGCTCCTGTCGCATCTTCTCGTTATCGTTGAACAATTGCTTGAATTTCTCGAATTTCTCGAATTTCTCGAACTTCGAAATAAGAATAGACGCCTATCGAACGTCTGTCTGTCGCAGAAAGAATCGGTGTCATCGACCCACGGAAAGAATCTACCAAGTTTCATTGGCTCGCCTGGTTCCCCGTGACTTTCTTGACCGTTATTACCGTTATTCCAAACGTCGGACTACCTTTCCAAAAGAGCAAGAATCTAAGAACAAGTTCTGCTTGCTTTAAATTACAATCGGTTAGCAGTGTGCCGGTATACGGAGCACGTGCGTATACCTATCCATAGCAGAGGAATAGTAAAACGCAATCGTTATCGTTTTACCGGCCTTTACTTATCTATTAGAGCAAACGACAATCGTTTTCTCTGGCAAGAAAAACGTTTGGTGTCTTACGATCTCAACTCTCTTCTATTATGCAACGGAGTCTTTAAAAAACTGATTCACCAACGAAATTATACTCTGTCAAAATTTATTCAACAAACGTTAGATTCGAAGCGTCTGGGATTGAATTCGGTTTGGTTCTGAATAATCGCGAAGCACGTGATAAATGTAATTCGCATAATTCGAGCGGAATGTCGATCGCGTGATTGGGTGTTACTAACAAAGTAACGGTATACCGAGAAGAGAGCAGATGACGGCCCAACCCAGAGCAACCCAACCCAGCTAACGCATCGTACTTTATTCCAGTCAACCTAGTTCTCCGTCGAGTGCGTAGGTATTCGGCATCGTACCCCGCTTCATTCGGGGTCAATAGAGAACAAGGTCGATGCGTCTGCGGAGGAACGACATACAGCAGGGTATGCATTACATTTTCGAATTAACAACGCGACCCTTTCAACGAAATAGGATCGATAAAAGTTCAACGTTTCTTTCATTCGCGTCTTGCAGATTCGCATCAAAGGTGATTCGTCTATTTGCGCAACTTATCGACTTGCCACAGCGCACCCGAGTAATTCAGTTAATGGCATCAGCTTACGATTTCTTCGCGGATCGCTTTTGCAGTCTATCATCTTGAATCAATGGTATTCCGAAAGTTTCTACCGGAGAAATATCGTTAGACACGCGTTATACTTTCGTTCGAAACAATGGATACTTCTGTCGACATTCATCGTTTCTCATCGATTTTACAGTTTCTTTTACGTCCGATTTCACACGGGGACCAACTAGTTAATTAACAGCAAGACGCGAGGGAAAAGGTAACGAGGAAAGCGCGTACAGGGGGAAAGTGCGCCACATTCGTCTCACCTTTGAATCCCACGAGCTCTTACGCTTGTGTTCCATCGTGACGGTCATCTTCGAGCCGTTGAAACGATTTCCTTTTGCTCCATCAACGTTTCTTCGGTATATTTGCCGCGTGAAGGCGCACCAACATCATCGTGAAACTGAATTTCGTTCCGTTCGTTAGTCTTTGTCGACTATTTCGATATCAACTTACACTGTTATTTTCTATACACTGCACCAAATACCTTCAATAATCTTCCTCGTTTCACGAAGCAAAATGTACTTTCCATGTACTTCCGCTTCAACTTTTTGTCCTCTTGTGCACCAATTTACTATCGTTCAGTTCTTAATACCTATGCGGAACAAAAAAAAAAAAAAAAAATTACAAAGCATCGAAGCATACACGCGTAACACGCGCGCGCGCGCACACACACACACACACTGGAATCTTCACAACACGAAACTTATTGCGATACTGTTAGAAATTTTATGACACTGTCATCGAGGGAAAAAATGATCGCACGTGACGCAAAGTAACGTGATATTTGGAAACCTGATTCAGAAAGAGCACTTGACACTGCTGTATTTACCGCGGTACTATCAGTTTCTTTGAGATGCCTGACAAGATGCAACCTTCCCTTCAAAACCCATAACCGGTCTCTGTCGAATAAGTTCAGGGCAGTTCGCTTTCTTCTACTAATTTTTTATTTAAAAATTAAATCTTTCCTTCGACAGTGTGCCTACTACCATTTCGATCTAAAGAGTCGACGATCGTACGAGCTACGAGCAATGAATTTACGAGCGACAGGTGCACGAAAATAACCGTAGTAGCTGCTACGAGAAATTTAGACTTAGTTTCTCGAACGAAAGGAAGACAACGAGTTTTAGCGTTCGATTAGGTAAATCAGTTCGATCGACAAGACTGCCGCGAAAATATCTTCGACCAAGTCGAAGCCGACTGCGAGCCAAGGAGATTGTCCCGAATGAGACCAGACTGCCAGGGGAACGGAGACCTGCTTGCTAGATCGCTCCTTTGCTCCTGGATGCACTTTCACGTTATTACCGGTTCTCCGCGACACGACAAGACGCGGTGCGCCGCGACGCCACTCTAAGCATTGCATTTACATGCTCCATTAAAAAACATGGTAATCGTACTGCTCATTTTCGTTGCCGTCAGCTTCGAGTAGCAGGTACGAACGATTCGCGCGCGTACACACACACAACACGTGGAATATCCATGACTCGAACGAGACAGTGGACTACACAGAATTCCATGTCACGTTCGAATGTGAAAGGTTGTAAAAAAAAGATATCCAGCGGATAAGAAATATTTTTAGCTTTAACCTGTTTTCAAGGAATTTGACTACAACCAAAACCACTCGTACCGGTTAACTTTTCAAGGGTAACTAGTCAAATTCTAGATTCCATCGAATAATTTTGTTCTTATCTTTTTCTTTTATTCTCGAGACAAGTAATTGTTAATGAACTTAATTCGTAACGAACTTTAATTTTACGTTATATTGTATTCTCAAAATGCAAGTCGAGTATCTAATTTCAATGGCAAACTGTTGATGAAAATTAACGCTATCTCTTCGAACAGTATCAATTTCGATTACGAACAAGCGTATACAATTTTTATTACACGGTTACGATTACTCGTCGCAATGGGAAGACCGTTAAGCATGCTGAATAAAAAAAAGAAAAGCAACTATATAAAAGAGTGCATAAAAAAAATATTTGCGGCATACCGTATACGAGAAACGTTGAAATCTTAAAATAATAAAAAGTACAAAAAATAAAAAAAATGAAAAAAATAAAAAAAACAGAAAAACAGAAAAACAGAAAAACATAAAATTATATTTACTACTATAGTACACGTAGACATAGACTTACCTTTGCTTCTTCTTTTATACGTGTGAATTTTTCAATCCTTGTGTTACTGTAATTTATATGTATCACTGTACGATCTATTTGTTTTCCTTTTTTTTTCCCTTTAATCTGTTCTTATGTCACAAATCGATTTTATCCTTTTATAAAAATCAATACGAAACACAGGAAAAATATTCACTAAGATTTGTGCAGAATCACCGTTTCGTTTCATTCGAAAAAGTTCACTGCTATTCGATGACAGCTGTGTCTGTCGCACCGGAAGCGTTTCCCTCTTCGACTGCCGGGAACGTTAAGTTGGCCTTTCACACTCTACGAAGCAACCGAGCGCTCCTCAAGGCGATCCTCTTTCTTCGTGTCACAGAAAGAAATAACCGTTAACGCGATAGCCGAACCTTTGGGGAGCGAAGTACACGCACGAATGTGCGCCGCTCGGTAGTCTACCGTCGATTAATGACCTGGCGAACGTACACGCGCCCTTCTCCGTCAAAGGATCGCCANATACGAGAAACGTTGAAATCTTAAAATAATAAAAAGTACAAAAAATAAAAAAAATGAAAAAAATAAAAAAAACAGAAAAACAGAAAAACAGAAAAACATNGTACGAGAAACGTTGAAATCTTAAAATAATAAAAAGTACAAAAAATAAAAAAAATAAAAAAAACAGAAAAACAGAAAAACATAAAATTATATTTACTACTATAGTACACGTAGACATAGACTTACCTTTGCTTCTTCTTTTATACGTGTGAATTTTTCAATCCTTGTGTTACTGTAATTTATATGTATCACTGTACGATCTATTTGTTTTCCTTTTTTTTTCCCTTTAATCTGTTCTTATGTCACAAATCGATTTTATCCTTTTATAAAAATCAATACGAAACACAGGAAAAATATTCACTAAGATTTGTGCAGAATCACCGTTTCGTTTCATTCGAAAAAGTTCACTGCTATTCGATGACAGCTGTGTCTGTCGCACCGGAAGCGTTTCCCTCTTCGACTGCCGGGAACGTTAAGTTGGCCTTTCACACTCTACGAAGCAACCGAGCGCTCCTCAAGGCGATCCTCTTTCTTCGTGTCACAGAAAGAAATAACCGTTAACGCGATAGCCGAACCTTTGGGGAGCGAAGTACACGCACGAATGTGCGCCGCTCGGTAGTCTACCGTCGATTAATGACCTGGCGAACGTACACGCGCCCTTCTCCGTCAAAGGATCGCCACAGGTATATACCGTTTACCCGATACCTGACTAATTATTTATAATCCTGTTAATTAGAGCTTTCTTCGTCGATGTACCGAACCGTCATTATTTTACAAATTCCCATTTGTCTTCTATGATTATAATAAAATGCTTTCCTTTCTTCGTATTTCCCACCCATATGATTAAGTAGCATTAATTCATTATGGTATGTCCATAAATAGTTAGTGTATCGTGTCACGAAACGGATAGCGCGTCCATCTGTTTATCTATTTATTCGTTAAGTACTAATCCGATGATCGATCAACGATCTCAACGCGGGCAGATCTTTAGGAATTCGCTTGGAGCTTAGGAACCGGCTTTGTACGGTCGAATGTGCCAATTGTAACTTTGTATACCCCAAGAAGGCTCTGACTCGACGGTATTGGCGCGCTCTCCGTCAAACTCGTGCCGAAAGGAAAACAGAGGTGAGAATGGTACGTCTGATACAATTCGAATACTTAATCGTTCAGTTTATTCGTATGGACAATTAAACGATACATATACATGGTGTGTACGAATTACGTGTCTCTCTCTTAGGTCTAATACATCGACAGCGATCAGAGGCGCGTACAGAGCATCGAACGAAGCAAAGTACCGCCACGATTGCTCAGCTACGTTAATGATAATAATAAAAATTAAGTATAACTACCCTGTAAAATACGTAATGCGAAAGTTCATTGATATTTATATTTATACTTGATTGTAATTCACTGATACTCGAGAATGATACTATCGTTTCGGGGTTAGCGGTATAAATAGGTAATCGCTCTCTGCAATTCAATAGTTTCACAAGTTTTTCGGGGTAATCTATGATATAATGGTTATTCTGGTAATCGACAGTGTCTGAAGTAAAAGATTATTCGCGTAATGAATATGAACGCTTGTATACGCGATACGAACGATACGCGTTAAATAAAATACTGACGGTCTTTGAATATGTGTGACGCTTACGTCGCACATCCAACGCTTGTTCTCACCCTGATTCTTTATAACTATAATATTAAACGTCGCCTATCATTCTCCCGACGAATTAACAATTTCGAAGATACGTAAAAAAAAGGGAAGGTATAAAATCGATGCCGTTTACTTGTAATTCGCGGGTGTCATCGCGTGATCAGTCAAAACTACAAAGTTTAGATATTTTCGACAACGATGACTTCGCGTTGGCGATAACAGTTCAAAGTTTATCTATATTTTCTTTATTATAAATATCTAAGGTACGACATTGGTAAGTTATGTATATATATATATTTTTTATATATATTTGTATATAGCGTAACCGACTTCATATTTCTAGGAATCAATGCAGTCATTTTTTTTTTTTTTTTTTTTTTTACGCTGCAATGATCGTGTAACACGATTTCGTACCCTGTGTCTTTCGCGTAAAAACAAGCTTACAGTTGTCTCGAATTCTTGTTCGCGTTTAATGCCAGTGTCATGTGTATGCATCTATACCGTTTGTTTCCTCTTAAGATCCTTTCGTTCCACGGTTCTTCGTCAAAATTCTTTCGATCTCGATCGATACAGGGTGAGAGTAAAACGTCGATACTAGTCTGTATTAAAATTACTTATGAGCCTGACGAGTCCGTTTCTCTGGCGAGATACGATGCTGGCACAGTTTCAGAGATCGGTGTCGTACCAGGCTGCAACCTGGTTATTATCTTGCGGCGGTGCAGGAAGCTCCTCTAAATGATCGAAACTGAGGTCACCCTCGTGCGCTACGTCCATAGTGTCCATCGCGCCATATGTCGACCCTCCACCTATTTCCAACCCTTGCATCGAATCTACTGGTATCTGGTCATAACCTGTTTTATACAAAATTTACGATAAACCCAACTGCTTTCCTCGAAAATTCTACTACGTTAATTGTCAATAACTACATTGTCAAAGATTCTGCTAAAATTTTCAAAACCCAGTAGAGCACAACTTTACATAATATTCACGAAACGTTTTCTCACTGAGAAACAACTATTTTTTCATTCTCTGTTATTACGAAACAAGAATAAAAGACAAAGTATTGCTTTGAATCGTTGAAGTTTTAATGTTTCTTTTGCATACGGCATCGATACTTTCGAAGCAATTAAATTTGAGTAAGAGGAAATAACGAATAAAATGACGGCCGTGAAAAATATTCGATTATGAAGGTTTCAATTAAAAAATACAAACAAGAAACAAGTTTCAAACGTGGATTTGATCGGCGGTACTTGGGAACAAACTTTCGCGATAGCACACTTTGATAAACGTATTTTATCTAATTACTTACGAGTACTTATCTATGCTTCTTTCCACCATAAAGAATGTTCAATTAGAGGAAAGATAGTAAAAATACAAATATACCATGCATAAAACTTCATAAATAAATTAAGAAAAAGAAAAAAGAAAAGAGAAAAAATTTGCTATGATCTTGTTGTGTTTCAGAGAAAAAGCATTCACAAAACGTGCATTACGTGTGATATTTACCAGATTCAATAAAACGTGTAATGCGGCTAGAATAGAAAATTCAACGTATAAACTATGAATGAAGCGTGTAAGGAGACACATCTAGCGATTAATAACAAAGCATAGAACAGTACATAAGAGCTGAGTGTCACCTATGTTACTGCGAGATACTGTTGATAGCCTGTATTTTAATATAAGTCCGTGGGTTAAGCTGCTGTTAAAATAACATAGAATTAAATGCATTGCTTTCATCTTATCGTTGATAATTTTTAGAAATAAAAAGGTTACCGAACATTTTTATTTCTTATATCGTACTAAAAGGAAAAAATAGATACAAACACATAAATTTGCATTACTATATCAATCGATTTTCGATGCATCAACGAAGAAAACGTGTTCGTTTCGAAAAGAGTTTCAATAGTGTGGATAATTCTTGGGTTACATTCGTTACAAGGCGTACCAAAAGTTTCAAATTATTACACCATTAATATCGCGGGAAAAGAACACCGTAAAAATCCATTTCTGTAAATCCATCTACGTTCGATCGAGTGTATCGATCGTCCGAAAGCAATAAACGAAAAAAAAAAAAAAAAAAAAAAAGGGATAAGGCCCGTAACTTACCTTGCGGTTGATACCCTCGACCTCCGTGGCTGCTGTGTACACTAGGGGGTCCTTGTCCATACATACCATCATAGCCTTGATCAGGGCCAAGCATGTCCTGAAGAGATTAGGTAGCTCAGATCAACACAAAACGTATCTTCTTTTGGAAGGCGTGACTTTAACAGCCGGCGAGAGTATACGTCAACGTACTCGTGTCGCAGTATCATTGATAAGTCGCGTGGGAAAATATGGTTTAATTATGGCGTTACAATATATCTATACGTCTGATACGAGAGCCGACGTGTAACGCGTTCGTAATGTTTCAAACTAATCACGGTCATGTTATTTAGCTTATAAGGGATGAAACACGCGAGGAATGGTGATGAAACGCATTCTCATGCATAACGTAACGTTGCAAACTNGATAAGGCTCGTAACTTACCTTGCGGTTGATACCCTCGACCTCCGTGGCTGCTGTGTACACTAGGGGGTCCTTGTCCATACATACCATCATAGCCTTGATCAGGGCCAAGCATGTCCTGAAGAGATTAGGTAGCTCAGATCAACACAAAACGTATCTTCTTTTGGAAGGCGTGACTTTAACAGCCGGCGAGAGTATACGTCAACGTACTCGTGTCGCAGTATCATTGATAAGTCGCGTGGGAAAATATGGTTTAATTATGGCGTTACAATATATCTATACGTCTGATACGAGAGCCGACGTGTAACGCGTTCGTAATGTTTCAAACTAATCACGGTCATGTTATTTAGCTTATAAGGGATGAAACACGCGAGGAATGGTGATGAAACGCATTCTCATGCATAACGTAACGTTGCAAACTAAGGATATCATAATAAAGTAATCGTTGTACATTTATTACAGGTTCCATTGCTCCATTAAGCACGACCGTGGGGTCTTCTTTAAGCTTACAAGTAAGGAATTCAATTCGAACGTACGATATTTTTAGCAAATTAAATATTCGCACACGATGATGGAATGATGTGAAAGTAAAACTTGTTAAAAAATATTGATAATGTTTGAAAGTTTGCCATCAATTTGATATAATATCTGGAACTGTAAAGTGACGTTTGTACTTTCTGACCAATTCAATTTTCGTAATATACCTAAGTTGTGCGAACTGGAATAATGGATAACGACATTCATTTTTGCAAACTATCTAGTCGTACATTTCTAAACTTACATGGAGGGAAAAATGATTACGTATGCAAGTACCTGTTACTAGTCAGATAAAATTACCATATCGCTATTATGTTCTCGTAGCTTAATTTATTTAACACGATGTAACCAAACGTAAAAGGGAAAAATTATAATTCAACGAATTAACTTACGAACCGATGACGAACTGTTTCAGGAAACGGCATAAACATCTGATTCCTGAAATCTATTTGAAAACTAGCACGGTGTAGCATGTACTAAAGTGAATTTTATCGCAGCAACACATGCCGCTAGATGAAAACAAAAACAATTAGCGCTATGTTACAAGGTGTTTATAAATGAATAAATTTAGCCACGGCATAAGCGAGGCATGCATTGATATAACGAATAACAGTACCTGTAGATCTGGACCGATCCCGAAGTCAGCGTTGTTCCAAAGGTTTGTATCCTCGCGCAACAAAGAGTTTGTGAGTTCCATGGAGAGTCGCTTCTTGTATTCTTGTGGTTTATCTTCGCTCATGCGGAACAACACAGCTGCCGCGTAAGTCGCAACGCCTTCGTTCCTGGAGTGAAGCAGCTCCGTTAAAGGAGCAGTAGCACCTTCTTGTTCGATCATTTCGGCACCTTCTTTGTCCGCGGCAAGTTCGCAGAGTACACCAGCTGCGACGCGCTGAATATTCTCGATCTCGTTAAACAACAACTGCGAACAGAAAACCAAGGCATTAGAACACATTGGAACGAATAACGAATAGTGCAGAAACGGTAAGAAGGTAAACCAAGTCGCGGAAAAAATGTGCACCGCGTCTACGAACCTGTACGAAAATCGGAATCACGTTCTGAGATCTAATGATGACCCTATTGTGCGATTCTCTCGCGAGAATATGGAGCGCTCCTACGGTACCTTCCACTATCTCCTCCATTCGAACACCACCATCCGCGTACGCGGCTGACGTTTGCTGACTTCCAGTGCTTGCCACGGATGATCGTTGCTGCTAAAGAAGCGATGACCGATGTTTTTTTTATTCGTGTTACCGCTTACGTCACCAAATGTACGAAATTGTTTCGCAAACGATACTCACCCGTTGTGTCTCGGGGAAAGCTCGCATCAAAAGCCTGACCAGATGATGAATCGCACCATGGTCACGAAGTGGGCCGTGATTCGCAGGACAGAGTGCCAAGTTGCGAATTAATCCTATTACCGCTTTAACGAGTGGCCAACGCGAAGGTGGGTGTAAAAGTTTTACTATGACCTGAATTCCATAATTTAGGCGGACAGAATTCTGTGCCATCTCTGCTTCCACGTGACGCGACGTTAAATGGCGAAGCGCGCATACCGCGGGTTCGCTGATCTCTTCCCGACTATCCGCGTAAATGATTGTACGTACGAGAGCGTCAACACCTCCCACTTGGCATACCGTTACTTTGTTACGTTGATTATTGCAAGTCAAATTCGATAAGATACCAGCGGCACACGTAACGACATTTACGTCGGTAGAGCTAAGGACTTGTACAAGACTCTGTAATAAACCCTCCAATCCGTCAACTTTGGTGCCAGCGTCCGATAAATTTCGTAACGTCCACAAACAATTTTGGACGAGTCTCTGGCTTGGATTACCGAGATGCATCGCGAGCGCTTGCATACCACCAGCTTCGACTATCACCGGTTTATTGCTTAGACAAACGGACAACACTTTCAAGGCTCTCGAAGTCGTCCAAAGAAGCTTCTCGTAATCGTAAGAACGCATAATGCGTACTAGCTCTATTGGTCCTTGAGAAGCTAATATAATTAATTTGCTCTCCTGATTACCGTACGCAAGAATTTGCAAGCAATCGGTTACTATAGCTAAAAATTTGACATTGTCCCGCTGAAGTAGAGCAACCATTTTTTGTAATCCTCCAGCAAGACGTACAGCCATTTTAGAACCATCCTGATGCAAGAGCAAATTATGGAGAGTCGTGATCGCGTAAAAGAGAACGGATTCCATCGGAGAACTCAAAAGCTTCACGAGGGCAGGTATACCGCCGCTTTTGAAAATAGCCAGCAGTCCTTGTCTATGATGAGATAAATTGTGCAACGTACCGACTGCCGCCTTTGTCGATTCCAGATCGTCACTGTTTGAAATGGCACGAACTAAAGCAGCTACCATTTGCGAACTATTCATAATAGCGTGACGAGACGCTTCCTTCTTGGAAAGTTGATGAACCACCATTGCCGCCTTGGACACAACAACTTGATCCTCGTCGTTTAACAACTTTATTAATTCTGGTATCGCGCGTGTCGCAAGATCTGCGTCATCTTGATAGTTTATCAAGTTGACAACCGCGTGCTTCAACATTTGACTCGGCTCTGCCAGTCTTTGAACAGCAGTGGGTTGAGCCGGATCGTATTGCGTAGAGGGAATTTCTATTCCTTCCTCCAATGTTTCTGGAAACATTGCAGCGCGAACACGTTGAGATCTCGTGTGATTCAATTGCTGATTCATTTCATCGACTTGATCTTGAGTAAAACCCTGAGCAAATCCCTGATCCAAATCAAACATCAACTGATCACCCTCCATTTCGTCATCCTCTTTGCCCGATAAAGACGGGGCTTGAGTAACAGCGCCGGAATGAATTCCAGAATCACCCATGTAAGAGTTTTGCTGCCACATTAAAGTTTGTTCTTTGGCAGAACCCATGGGTAGGTCGCCCAAACCTTGATAATTTCCGTGAGACACTAGAAAATAAAGTACAGAAAGCGATATACAAACTTTTCGTACGGCTACCAGCAATGGTCGATTACAAGGATTACTCACTCGGTCTGGATTGATTCGAAGACATTTGGTAACTCATGGCTCCTACGGGAGAATCTATCCACACCTAGAATAAAAGAAAACTGTGCGATACAGCTGTGAAGTGATTTGTTTTTACGGTAAGGTTGTCACTCGCGTAAAAAATATGGAAAAAAACAAAAGGAACGAATGGTGCAAATCGAAGGTACTTGAGCATGGAAAGAAATGCGTTAACACGATGTTCGAAACGCGTTAAAGATAGCGTAGCGAGTGGAAGGGAATAGAAAAACAGAGTACAAACTGGAATACACCTCCGACGACTGGTGCAAGACTAAGGAGGAAAAAAATTTTTTCGATCCGACGACGGAAAAGTTTGGTCGTCTCGTTCGAGGATTCGAAGACGCCACGACGCGCGTAGGGTCAGTGCACTGTATCGCGAAGAATGGAAGGAGGATGCAACTGCACGAAATGTGGGCACGATCGAAAGATTCCTCTAAGCGTTCTTGCAGCTTCCACTTTTATGTTCGAACACGAGCGGGGAACGCGTCGATTCGATCGAAAAGGATAGGAAATCGTATCCAGAGGTGCACACGAGGCGCGAACGATGCTTGATTTCCGAAGGTAGAGAGACGCGCGTGGGCGTGCGGCACAACAAAGACTCTGAGAATGCAATGCATCACCATTTTCCGAGGATCCACGAGCGGCGGAGAGTGGAGTGCGGAGAGTGGCAGGGAAGCGAAAACGGAAGGAAGGGGCAACAAGAGAGCTGACTACGATACACTAATGAAAGAGAGAAAGGGAACGAGAAAAGGAGAGAGAGGAGGAACACTTTGACACACCCAGCGTAAACACCGTCGTCACGGAAATGACAATTTTTTTTTTTTTTTTTTTTTCCCTATCGGTGAATGTAATGGCGAATGATAAAATTATACTGTGCTTACCGTATCACGAGGGTCGACCGAAGGCGATTTCGTGAATCGTGCTCGAACGAAGACACGAATGACTCACTACCTTAGGCTCGATCCACCAAATTCCGTTTTGCCCCCGACGCTCAATCCACCTATCTCTTCTCCGCACGGAGCTCTTGGCCTTTCTTGCCTCGAATCCGTCAACTAAAGATGGCGGAAAACGACGCGGAACCTTCCGATTCTACCGCCACCTGTCGTCTGCACTGATTCCAAGTTGCAGTGGTGCTCAATATACATAACGCATTCTCGATTAGCTCCGTGTCTATAGGACAATATTTATCGATTTTTACCCCTTGCAAGTACTCGATCCTATCTAACTCAAACTTACTCTCTTTCCTACAATTCTATAACTAACTTATTTCCCCTTATTTCTTAATCTTTTTCAGTCGATCCGCATCTCTAAACACAGGCATTGCAGTTGCTCGATGGGTTCCAAGTTTGAGGTTATAACTCAGAGTCGATCGAAATAAAAAATATTCGATCATGCGTGCAAGTTATTTTCCAATCGAGGCTAAACGATTTATAATTTGCACGATATCGGAAAGGTATAAGTAATGTTACGAGTACATTGGAGCATATCTATTACTCCTATTGAGTATACTTGGCGGTGAGGGGAAAAAACTGAAATCGATCTGTCGGTACGTCAGAAGAAAATATACCAGATGGTGAAACTAACGATACACCATAATGTTCTAATATCTCATGTAGGATGACTGAAGGATAATATTCTCCAGTTGAGGAGATCAATTTCAATTAAAAGACAATTCCCCAGGACGCGGCAATTTTTTAATGGATTCCTGGGTATTTGTCCATCCACGGTAGTCGAGAATTTCTGATCGAGTTCGGGAGTAAATCGTGCAACTGGACAGCTAGAATGCGCACAAAATAACAGACACTGGAGTCCAAAGTAAAATATACTGGTCGTTTGGCGGGAACACCATTCGTTATCGGCTGCGCCCACGCCGATTAATTTTCGGATGCGTGATGGCGGTACCGTTCCTTCCGTTCCGTACAGTGATGATACATTTTATGTCAACGCTGATATTGAACGGATAATCGGAAAAAAGGAAAACGCGTTTTGAAATACATCATCGTGCCGATATTGAAATATCGAAGCACAGAGCTTCCTCGAATAAATTTATGCCCACTTTTTAAATTAATAACGAGCATTAACTACGTTTCGCATAATTTGAAAGATAAACGAAATACATAGTTGTTCCCTGTTTGAAATCATGCGAACAAAATCTTACGTTCGAGGTACGGTTTGGAATGTTGTTTAAAAGACTAGAAATATCAAGATGGAACTTAGCTATGTCTCGAATATCGCGTGGTCTACGCGATCGTTAATATAATATAATATTTCTCGATGGTAGGCTTATTAAAACATTCCGTAAAGAAGAGGGGAGGTAAAAGTGCGTTTCGATCGAAAGGAATCCTTATTTTCGCTTCGCGAAAGACCTCGACTGAAATATATCGAACAGGCGGACAATTTTACAATGATTCATCGCATAAGAGAATACACACTTTTTTTTCGCAAAACATTTATTTATTTACGCAAGAGTCGACTACGACGTATTCTCGTAGGTTTCATTTATTTACGAGCCTAAAGGGGGATCGCGTAGCCCACGCTTCGCTATATCGAGGATACTGCCTTCCTTAACCAGATCGGCAAAATCGAACGTTTGGTATCGTCGAGCAATAAGTATACGTAGAAATTGTTTCGCGGTTACTCGATCGATCGATCGATCGATCGATCGAACGAGTCGATCGAACAGGATACGACGTTCGATGAAGCTAGTCTTCGATTTAAGAGGATCGAGGTTTCGTTCCGCTCGTTTGGTTGGTCAATTCTTTAAATTTCGCACGGTCCTCGAAAAAAGCAAGGTACCGCCTTGAAGGTAGACCAGGTAGAGAGCATAGAGGGTGACAGATGCCTGTTCAACGGTGTGTCTCCCCACCTACGCGGCATGCTGCTGACACGAGCGTTTATGTCTGCATAAATTCTCATTTGAGCCCCGATAATAAAGTAAGCACACGAGGGGGACGGACACACGTTGCCCGGTTCGGCGAGCACAGGCTGATACATAGATCACCGTTGAACGTGGGGCAAGAAAAGGGGGAAGAGTCGGGCAGGGTTGTGAGAGACAGAGCGAGACGAGGACAGAGGGGCTGAGGAGCTCAGGGGCTGAGAGGTTTGCAGGGGCGGAGGGACCAACGATGGCTAGGCATATATTTATGTGTATCTATATAAGGTACACACGGGCACACGTTGCCTCTCGAACGAGTCACTACACAAAGCTGGACGCACGCACGTACACAAGATTCTCGAGATGCAACGTGCTTAATTATATGCATTCTCAGAATCTGCGTTGCTCTCCTCCGCTTAATGCCTGTGTATTTTGCAATGCTTCGTGTTTATGCGGCGAAAGGAAGGATAGTCACCGTACCTCATTTACCGTTCCATCCTACAGGAGGGTTGGGCGCGGGGAGTAGGGAACAGGTAATAGGAGCATATGGAAGTCGCGATTTCTCTGCTCTTCCGTCCTCTTCGACTACGAACATTCTTCTCTACGGATCGACTGGAGATAACGTAATTCGCCCGACGACACTGCGTTACTAAACTTTGCTCTTCTGTCGCGGATGATCAAGCACGCGGAAGTTTTGGCAATTTTCCCAAAAGTCTGAGACACGAAAAGGTGGGAATGATCGTTCTCCTCTCAGGGGAAGGAAACGAGTCAACCGGAGAACTTTTGCAGACACAGTCGTATCGTCTGGCATGGTTGATGGAGTAGTCTCGTGGCTAATGTCGAGCTCGGGTAGTGGGCATAGTCAGCGCGTTGAGGACGACAACGACGAGGACGACGAACGATACCCGATTCATCACCTCGACCAATGAAAGGGACAAGCACAATTCCCAAGACAACGAACGAATAAAAGATGCGTCGAAAATCATGGTCGAATCGATGAAAATGTTTCTCGTATCGATAAAAAGTTGAACGTTCGTATGAACGGTAAGAAAGAAAAGAAAGAAAAAAAGAAAAAAAGAAATTGAAAAGGATAGAGCTCCGTGAATGAGCGGTGGCTACGAAGCAAGTGAAAGAATCGTGGAGGAAGAGGAGGAAGAGGCAAGGAGATACGAGGGTAGCGTGGTATCGTGGTACCGTGGTACCAGGGCAGCTCGTCGAGATGGTATCCGGGGCGTGCCTCGTGTACCGCGGCGTCGTCGAATCGAAACCCTTGGCGAAGGTCATCGAGATCAGCGTACTCGGCACGTCGATCAGACGATTTTGTGCGGCACACCTGCGCTCAGGCTTATCCGGTCTGCGCTGAGCGGCTCCTCGCGCGCACAGCGTGTGGGTGCGGGCTGACAGCTCCTATCGGAATGGCTCGGATAGGTTATTGGAGGTCCTCAAATGGTATCGAACAACGTTCTGCTGGGGCGCGCGGGAGGGGTGATAAGAGGGAGCGGTTTCTCTAAGTATCGCGAAAGGCACGCATACCAGGATCTACGGTACGCACACGGGTCCAAAGTGGTGCGTTGTACGAACGGACTACGCGGCGAAACGCAAGTGTGCGGTTACTAGCACGATTCGAAAGCGTCTCGAACGTACGTCGATTTCCGTACGTACGTATATACCTGGGACTCTCTTGGCTCGGCAAATGTGTGCGTAAGTCGAATGCACGCGCGTGTACGAGTCCAAGATTGGCCGGTCTACTCGATGCCGAGGGAAAAGATACTGCGGGACGTGGCCATCACTGATGAGCCAACCCACACCGTGCGACAGCGACAAACAGGACAGCACCGGGACAGGACAGGACCGTCTCGCTCGGTATCAGGACTGTAAATCCGGGATTTTATTCGCCCGGTATCGAGGTTTATAGTGTCCTCAGTGGTACAAACATGTGTGCGTCGTTCGCTCGCGTACGTGTGTCTGAGTTATGTTCAACCGTCTCGCGGCAAGACGTTTGCATATCTCCGCTCCTTCGCTCTCCTATACGAACCAACGTGTCCAGAGGAGACGAGCCGAGCCAGGGGAGGAGAAGAGCAGGAAAGGACGATACATACCGCCTTCCTCCCCTCGGAGAGGAAAGAGAACTCCGTTTACCTCGGTCCGTCATCCTCCGCCTCTGTTCGCGAAACGAGACCTTCCTGAAAAACGTGCGGTTTATCTTGGTCCCCGGTATCCCCCGTACACACCGGGTATTAACCGCCTGTCCGGCGAATCGAATTTATCGGACGGCCTGGCTTTATCGAACGCCCCCACTTAACGTCCCGCTTAATTAGACACTGGCCGACCGGTGTGCTTAATGACGGAGGAGTCCTGATGACGCCAGGACGAGCGCTCCTACTGCCATTCGATCCTCTTTGACGCCCTATCGCCACGTTCGCGTTCCTACACTGTTTCTCTCTACCATCCAATTCTCCCTCGACCGGACGGACCACCGACAAAACCGTCCGAAAAACCTTCCCAAACTTTGCCGCTTCTTTTTCAATCCAATTGCTTCTTCCTTTTTTTCTTCTTTCCTCCTTTTTACGCCGGCTGTTCTTACGATCGTCTCAACTACATCGTGCTTTGAGTTGATACCACGACCAGGGAAGGACAGGAAGCAAGAGTGCTTACCCTACACCTTCTCTCTTCTATTGAAATATCTGTCGCAATAGAGAAAAAATTATGATTACAGAATTAGATGGCAATCCGAGCCACGACCGCTTCCGTTACTTTCAACGTTACCTTCAACGCGACAGAAGGGAGAACAAAAAGGAAATACGTTTCTGGATGATACCGATTACACCCAATTTCTTGGCAGTTTTACAACAAAAGATGGAATAATCTTAATAACGACGTTCCTGCTACCGGGCAACTTTAAATAAGGCATGCCGATAAAATCGAACGCCTCGACGTCGGCGAAATCGTCGGTACACATTACGTGGCAATCAGTGGACGATAATTTTCGCGTTACGTGACAGCGATCGACCAACTCTGGCGACGATTCGACAAATACTTGGTTCTTTCTTTTTTCTCACTGATACCTCGTAACGACAAGAAGCGAGGATCTTTGTCGGTAATCAGGCTCGATGGCAATGGTATTAAAATTAGGAACATACACGTCGTGATACACGGTTCGGTCCGTTTGCCTTAACAACGCATTCACGAGCGGGACGCGAGAGAGCGAGGAACGATACGATCGAATGTACGGCACAAGTCTGGAGGAAGAATTTCTTATTGTTTCTGTTCGACTGTCGCTGCGTAGGCATATCCGTACGATAAAAAGATAAACGGAATTAGTTCTTGCAACTGTAACGAGTACAGGAAAGAAACCCTATGCTTCTGACGGGAAGGCAAAGGACACGAGGGGAATAAGAAATCGTTCGTACATTATACCGGCGATACGAAGGAGAGGTGGCCGCGTTATCGATGCAACGTTAGCCCAACTTTGTTAGAGTTAACGATAAATTATCGGGATAGTATTAGAAATTGATTACGCACCATTGATTATTCGGCCACGAATGCTGGTACGGTAAATAGTGGTTACTCGGCAATAATTTATCAGAGATTAGTATTAGTTCCGTTGTTCTGCTTTACTCGCGCGGCTCTCGAATTCGCGCAAGGAAAGCTAGCTCCGTCCAAGAGGTTATTCCTGTTGAACGGAAGCGACGACCGCGGTTAGTCGGCTGGTAAAAAGGTACACCCTCGTTCGGTGCGGATCGCGCGGTACTCGAGCACGCGACGTTTCGCGACGGGGTTTGAACGATCGGCACGCAGGAACGCCGGTGACCGCGTAGGAAAGAAAACGAGACTTATAGAAATAAATTCAATTGCAAGAATAATTATCGCCGCTTATCCGCGTATAAAGTAGGATATCCTACGGCAGAACTCGTGACAGGTACCAATTACCTTCATAAATGAGAAGCATTCAATTCAATTTTCATAAATAAGAGCTATTCAAATGAGCGGGGTGAGGTGAAGCGGGATAAGAGCAAGAAAGGAGAAAGAGAAGCGAAGAAGAAGAAGAGGAAGAAGAGGAGGAGGAGGAGGAGGAAGAAGAAGAAGAAGAAGAAGAAGAAGAAGAAGAAGAAGAAGAAGAAGAAGAATACGAAGAGGAAGAAGAGGAAGACGAGGAAGACGAGAAAGAAGAAACGAAGAAAGAGATGACGAGGATGACGAAGAAGGAAGGCAGTCGGAGGAAGGGAAGGCGTCGAAGAAGCAGAAGAAGAATCTGGGAAGGGGGAAGAAGAGAGAATCGGTCGAAGAAGGTGGAGAACGAAGGAGGCGGGCTGGCAGCGAGTTTTGGTGGCGGGGAAGTGATCTAAGCGATGCGACAGCGGGGAGTAAGCTGGATATATTGCCGCCTGAGAGCGCGCTGTTTTCAACCAATTATTTCTACTTGTGGTTGCATGACGGGTACGGGCATGGCCACGGCGGGGTGGGTCGGGGGCGGCAGCGTACGAGAAAGAGGCGAGTTAATGCCATAAATACATCAGCGTTATGGATGCCAGCAATTATATGAGCCCCGACGAGGTGGAGCGCCTCGTTGTGTATACGTATGTATACACCTATATCCTGTATCTGTCTATATACACACACTTACACGTATGTATGACATGATCCTTCGGCCCCGGATACCTCGGCCTCACCTTGGTTGCAACTGGTCCGGTTCTCACGTTAAATCGAATCTACTGCCAATCGAATTATTTTCGACCATCGTCCGCGTTTCGTTATGCTTGTGCTCGTGCTCGTATTCGCGAGCAAATACGCGTACTCGAAGATGATGGAGCTAATTCTTTTCTTTTTCCTATTTTTTTTTGCAGCGATCTACTACTGCCCGGAGTTGGCGCGACGCGAAGATAGAAAGATAACGAACGATACACCCTGCGGGTTGCGGGAAGGATCTACGCGAAAGGGAAGAAAGGGAAGAAAAGGAAGAAAGGAAAGAAGGGGAATAAGAGGAGAACGAAAAGAAACGGTTTGTTTTAAAATTCTGATGCGAATCGGCATTTCTGTTCCTCTATTCCGTGAAATAAGCCACGTATACGCGTATACTTACGTGTTAATATCTCCGACAGCGAATCCGATACGAATTTAAGGCAGCTGTAGGCGGTAAGCGAATACGAATATTTTTGACAATATTGCGAATACGAAACGTGCCGCAACGTCAGACTTCTGACCGTTTTCCCAGCGTGCACCAAGATAAGGCCAGCATGGACGAAAATGAATCGAGCGATTTTATTCGCGGCACAAATCAAGAGATTATTTCCTCTTCGCTGGACCTTGGTTTTGCTTATACGCCGCGCCGTACTTCGTGGTCTTGTGAAATTGAATCGTTGCGTTCGCAGCCTTAAATTATACGTCGTCGCCAACACCCACGCGTTCCTACCCCAGGATATTCACGCGCGCGCGAGAGTGCTTCCATTTGAGAGTCCCTCGTGTTTTCTGGATTAAAACGTTTGTTTCGACGGGATTGCCCCGGCTCGCGACCTCTTTTATTACTTTCTCTCTCTTTCTCTCTCTCTCTCCCCCCTCCCTCTCTCTCTCTTTCTGTGACTTTACATTTTCTTCTCGACGATGTAATATGCCTTTAAAACGTCGACCGTGCGTGCGAGGCCGCTTTTAATTTTCGGACAAACCGAGATTCTTTCGTACCTACCTAGTCATCTCTTCCAGCTCGCTTCTTGTTTGTTAACAAAGTTTCGGCCGTACCTTCACGTTTATCGCATCGATACGATGGGTTTGTTCGGGGTTAACGAGATCAACAAAGACGAAAGATGCGAACACACCCTCTGCGATGATTTGGTGTGCCGCGTAAACTCGAAAAGAAGAGAAGGAAGGAACGTTCGAAGGACGTTTATCGATCAATCTTCGCGGAAGTATCCGGTGGAGAACGTAAATCGACTTGGCGCAAAAGCTGAAGCGTCTCGCGAGTGGTTGCGCGCGATTCTCGTGCGAGGAGCCCATAATTCTGGTCCGTCCATCGTGCCAGGCCTCCATCCGCGGAGGCGATTGGCCGTAGCCACGGGTGTTCCCGACGCTTTCTGGCCCCTATACTCCTTCTTTCCTTTCGTCCTTTTCTCCTTTCCTCCTACCTTCTTTCCCCGTTGCCGCTGGCGCTCTCCTCCTTCGGCATCCTCGAGATCTCTCTTTTAATTCTTGGGGGCTCAATTAAAATCGGGACCGGCTTTCTTTCTCCCTCGCCAACCCCGCGGTCGCCTTTATCGGCATTATCTCTGGGAGGCGTCGTTGTGCTTTTCATTGCGCTCGGCTAGCTTACTAAACGGCTGTTGCTAGATCCACGATTCCGTGGAAACGATTCCGTGCTCTGCTCGCGATAACTGCTCTCCAATTAGTGCGAAAACATTTCTCTGCTACTTTTTGCCGCGGATGCACGACTACCGACCAGAGAATTCGATCTTAACGATCTTTAGAACGAGGATTTCGTGACCTCCCTTAACTCCCATGACCTCCGTGTAACGTGTTTCAAGAGAAAAAAAAGCCGACCGGTTCGTGTCGTCCGTCTCGAAATCGAACCGTGATCGTTCAACGTCATTCGGACACTTTGGTTGCGCGAAACTCCGATAACTCAAACGAACCAACACACGATTCGGAAACAGACGCATCGATCTGAGAGAGAGTTATTCGATTTAACGCGAATTATCCCGTGCAGTGTACCTGCATATATTTTAATACGCCAAGTACTAAAACAGTGTAAACACCTGCGAGATGGTGGAAGATATTGGCACGGCAACGTTCGGAAGGTCCTTTTTAAGCAACGGAGAAACGGACAGCGAAAGCAAACAAAGTATCATCGACAAGATGTACCGGCGGTCGGTGGTGTACTGTAAATCCTAAAGGACCATCCATTGAACGGGGAGGACCCGGCTATTAGGACCATCGCCGGGATGCTAAATGACATTGGTGGAGAGCGCTTAGTCCGGCTAAGGACGACATAAAGTTGCGTGTACGAAAATGAATGTTTGCTGGAATTTATTATTGCCGGTCCCGGCTCGTAATTCAAAGGAAGCTGGCGTTATCTTCATCAGAGGATGCACCGGCTCGGACCAAACACCGCGTGAGCCCTCGCGATGCTCAACGTCGCTCGCATTAGAAGCATTCGTATCGTTCGTCCGCCCATATATCCAACCATTCGTTCCCGCGCAACCAAATTTTCCCGTAACCCTGCGTTAGCTGTTCTCCGCGTAAATCGACCGTCCTACTCGCCAATTTCAACTTCGTTTCCAAGGACGAACACGAAATCGAGTCCTATCCTAGCCAAGGAATCGATAAAAGATTCCCCGATTCAAACGATACCTCTTTTCGGAGCGTTAAAACATAAAATCGTATTCTTTATCTGATTCTCGACACGAGGAGAGACGCTTCCCTAAAGGTATTCGCCGGATCTGTCGATAAGCGGAAAGATGCGACTGGATTTGGCAGCCGTTTCGAAGAAATACTCAATATTTACGTCGCTGTTCGATCGCCCGTCAGAATCAGGTAAAGCCAGTAGAAAATAAGAGCAACGGAAGGCAAACTGACGTGGGAGTTACCCACGGTAAAAGAGGGCCGGACATCAGGCGAGTACGCCACAGATGCATCGGTTGGCAAGCTTTCGGAAAGATGGCGCCAAAGGTACATTGGGAATCGACTTCCGTTTCCTCGTCAGCAGCTTTCTCATCGAGAACCCATCGACATCATCGAGACTCGCGTTTCAAGAATGCCTTGAAAAATGCTCGGAAACAATGTGCAGTGGTGGAGCAGAGTGCAGGATGCGACGAAAGAAAATCGTCGAAACAACTTAAAGATGCAACAAGCGGACGCGAGAATATATGGAACGGATGGAACGATGAAACGAAAAGAAGGAAGAAGATGAAGAAAAAAAAAGAAAAAAGTTAGAGAGAAGGAGGCGGGAGAAGAAGGGAAGTAGCGATCGCGGAGGAAGGGAAAGACGAAAGAAGGGAGTACGAAGCACGAAGGGACAGCAGGTGCTTTGTCACCGTGCGCAAGTAAATCCGGCGAGTTCTGGGCCGCTCCTTCCAGATTGTGACTAGCGGGGCTCGCATCCTCCACACGCGTGCTTTTGTACCAGTGACGTCACTGAAATATGGTTGCCCCTTTTTCGTCCGAGTAGAAACGGCCTGTGCGTAGAACGGGCCAGGAAGGTAGGCACGAGGGGTCGTACGCGATGCAGGACCGAGCGGTCGTTGGTACGGGTCTGCGCGAACTTGCGCGGGCCTATGGTCAGAAAAGACAGGAGGAGGAACGTTTTTGTTTCCCGGTGACATTTATTTGGGTGCAAGGGGACGTGGGCTTCTCGTTTTGCATAAGTCAGGTGTGTCTGTGTGCGAGTAGAGGCACCGTGATATAAATCCTCGCACGAGGAGACTGCCCAGTGGCTACCTCCGCCTTTCTCTTCTCCTCCACCCCTTCCTTTTCCTTCTCTTTCTCCTTCTCTTCTTCCGTCTCCATCTTCATCTCTATCTCTATCTTCTCGTCTTTCCCTGGCATTCCCGCTCTCTTTTCCTCGTAGCGAGCAATGCTACGCTGTCTCCTCCTCCGTCCCTCTCCTATCTGCAGCCCCCATCTTCTTCTTTGCTTTCCCTTCTCGCCCTTCGCCATTTGACTGGACCCGGGCGCACTATGGTGCACCCTGCTCTGCATATAATGCACCGGCCACTGTTCCACCCCTCTTTCTTGCCACCCCTCCACGCCGTAGAACTCGCCTCTGCACATGCATGTCCACCGGCGTAACGTTGATGACCCACGAAAGGATCATTACCGAGCCAACGGGCACCTCGATGTTCTCCATCGTCTCTCTCACGGTTAGCATGGGACAGTTCGTTTAAACGACGGCGCGGCTACCGAAAACTAACGAGCCGATAAGCTAGTTTCAGAGCCGTTCTCCAAAGACGCGCGACGCGTTCGCTTTCGTAAATTAGATCGTCCCGTTGTAACGTTTTACCGTAGAATGTCGCTTGGTACCTGGTAACTGTCAGCTCCGATCAGTGCCGTCTCACGCGTTTAGAAGAACCTTGTCGATTTCGGTATATATATATATACAGCATCGTCGTTACCGTAACAAGTTATTTATAACGTTAACGTTACCGTCGCGGTACGCATTTTTATCGGACGAAAATCATCGAATAACGTTCTGTTTCGAATACTTTCGTTTTCGACCAAATACGTCGAACGCCGTGTTCTAGTATGGCAAAAACGGTTAGAAGAATAGGAAAAGGAAAGAGGGAAGAGGATGCAAAGTAAGAAAGGGAAGGGCGAAGATGGCGCCGAGTGGAAAAAGGAAGATTACGACGGCAGTTTTGGCCGCGAATAATTCAGACGGGGGAGTCGTTTAAACGTCGGAGCACGTCGCCCGACAGGTGTAGGCATCGATTAGCATAAGGTAACGACGCCAACGAGCACGTAAACACGTCCCGACCGGGCGATCGATGGATCACGATCGCACCGATCTTTCCAGCGATCATGATTAAAGTGGGTCTTTAGAGTGTTCGACGTAACGGATCGACCGTTCGTCGTAAGAGCGTGTCCGTGAGGAACTCGGTGTATATTCTTGGTCGATCCTTCCCCTCTGTTGTCCCCTTTTCTCCCTCCTTTCTCACTCTCCCTTTCTCTCTCTCTCTCTCTTTCTTCCCCCCTCTCTCTCTCTCTTTTCCTATCTTTCCGTTGTCCCAAGCTTCTTTCACCTGTACCAGTGAAGCCTGGGTGACCTTGGCTGTGATTAACACCCAAGAAAGTAGAAACACCGGCTCGCATATACGTCGACCCGAGTCGGCGGCAGCAGGTTCAAGGTCATTCCAGAGACGCACGGATAATCGACGTTCGTCTTTTATGCAAAAACTTGTAAACGCGATTCGGCTTGTTTGAGAGAGAAACAGGAAATAGTGCGAATGGTTCTGCACGATTTACGAGGGAAAGGAATATCGCGCTTACGCATGAACGTAACGGATTCGGGAAACGACAGATACGTCGTTGCGGTGATGGACGTTGATACAGAATTAATAAATTATCAGCGGTAATAAAGTATAATAGCTCGTTGCCGGGTCGTATCGTAACCAGTGGAACGGTCGATGTTAATGGGGATAGCAATTTTTCCGAAAGGTTGTAGTAAGCGCAGCTCCATTCGTAGTACTCTCGTTGTCGTCGGCGTTGCTGCTACCTGGCTCGAGCTCACGCGTGTACGGCAAAAGGAGCACGGACAGCCCTTATAAGGGTTGTCACCATGGTTGCCGGGATAGGATAATAAGATACTACCTCCTTGCTTCTGGATCCCGGACAACGGGCGGAGGCCGTACAGATCGTGACCATCCTGTCTCGAGACGACGCACACCATGCTCGCGTTAGCGTCTCTCTTTTCCCGTTCGGGCTGCGATGCTTTGACACGTTGCAACGCGTGCCCTTGCCCCTAAGATTTCCCTTAACGAGAAAAACACCGTTCGCGTCGTTAACGACGATTATACGAATAATCCGAATATACGGACACGTCGATGTTGGATTTTTCGAAATCTATGACTCATTAGGCTCGCGGTATCGGTGAGAATCGTGTACAAAGTCTCGAGAGCGACCTAAGCCGATACGTTGCCGTGCACACGTGCAGCATACGTAGAGCACACGTAGAGCACACGTAGAGCACACGTAAAGCACACGTATAAGGTGGTGGTCGAGCATCGAAGTTCACGAGGATCGGACGCACCAGGGTCCCGCAGATCGTATCTGTCGAGCGAGTTTACGTAGAAATCCGCGTTCTACCGACGAGCTGGACTAACCTAACTTAACCGCTCTCGAACAGTCAGCCCCTTCGGCTTCTGGTATCGCACTACGAATCGTCTGCTGAATCTTTGGCGCATATATTATCGAACACAGAGACTGTCGCGGAAGGTTCCCCGCTAGGAACCGTGGAACTGTCTCGAGCGAAGATTATCGACTTCGTGACAAAGACTTACCAAAAGGAGGATGCTAAATTGGATCTAATTCGAATCCAAAGATATTCGACTTATCATCGTCCTAAATTTCGAACGAACGGAAAGCAGAAACCTGGTTTTTATTTTTAAATCTAATCAGATCGCGACTATACGGTTGACGACGCAACATAGGAAAGCAAAGTATCGAATATGAGACGCGCGTAGCGTTCTTCGGTTGGCGTTTCTCTTGGCCGAAAGCCGTGACGTTTATGGGCCCATATGGTGGTCGCTCGAAGCAGGCTGATCGGTTCATAAAGCATCCGACCGCGATTCTCTGGTAGTCACAAATCAACTCAACTGGATCGTTTGGGCCCAGTGTTTCAGCGGTCTGTGGTGTAGCCAGGCTATATCTGTCGGAACGTACCTATGGTCTCGCGCTACTTCACCAAGACAAACGAACGTTCACAGATAGATACGAATAAACCGTCCCAGAGACAACACCGAACCTTCGTCTTCTTCGTGGTCTCTCGTAACGGACGAGCCGCGGTGTGATACACGTAAAGCGACGCCCTTAAATCACCATAGGCCCGAACGCCACATCCTTCCTTCCCTTCTCCTCCCAAACCCGAACCTTTCCCCCCTAACCCTCCTCGTCCCAAACCCTTCCTCTTTTCCTTCCCCTTCGACTCGAGGAAGGCACACCACGTTGGCCGCAGGGCCTTCGGTCTAAACGAAAGATGGATTTATAAGGATCCAAGAGTGGGCCAAGAGTGGGCCATGGTTTCGAGGATTCCTCCTGTTTGACTCGCGACTTACGTTCCGCGTGTCTTACGTTATCGACTATCGATTATTTTCCATCTTTTCACCGTGATTATTTCCGATCTCGTGGTCGTAGAATCGACGCGATACCAATCTCCTATCGGATAAACTCGAACGAGCAATCCGGTATGTTTTTCATTTAAAAGAATGCCAATGGTTTCACGAGTATTGACGGGAGTATGCACGGTGAAAGATGTAATCGGCGAGAGCGGGCAAGATCGATACGATATAGAGCAAATATGACGGCGCGTTAACTGGGAACGCCGGGAGGAAGATTTTCCGATGACATCTCCCTAGGGAGCAGCAAATGCCTCCGCGTCCCCTCTGTGTTCTTTATCACCGTCCCGGAATGCTTGATAACGTTTGATTTGTTTCAATCGTAAATATCAAGACCGCGCAATATGGCTCTCACATCCTCGGAGGGGGAGGATACGCGTAGGTGGTGTCGATGCAGCCTCGCGTCCGAGAACGTACGTGTCGGCATGCACGGGACTTGTGCATCCTACCGGCTGGAATAATTGCGCACCGCGTTACCGCCAGAACGATTATTAAACGGTGGCAAGATTCTACGAACCAACCGGTTCGACACCCCCAACCCACCAACCTTCGTCACTCACGACCGAATCTACGATTACCGGGGTTAATATACAGGAGGTCGATTCGTTTAAAATAAGAAAAGCAATTTCATCGATGAAAAGTTTCGTCGTCGTTGTCGTGATTGCGAACACGTGGTCTTAAATCCCCGAGATACGACGGTGCATCCGAAACGAGCGGACAAGCCGATACGAGTAGCCAGTGAGCATGGCTTATGGGACGGGGAGCTGTGAACTTGCTATACACGCACGAATGCGCGCATCGTGGTTTTTCAATCGAGTTTCGGCGTATCCTTTAATTCGTCGCTCGAGGATAACACCCTCTCCTTCCCTTAACCACTCGTCCACTCGTTCGCTCGTGTGCACGCGCGTACGTGCAGCTACGCACACGCGAGCGGGCCACGTTTCTGCATTTGCATTCCCGATGCCAGAGGTGCGCGCACGCCGCCAAGACAGGAGGCATCGAATGTTTAATTCAAGATACGTGAGAGTGTTGAGTTCGAGAAAGAGAGAGAGAGCATCGGGGAACAAAACTGGTGTACCGACTAGGAAGGAAATACTCTCCTGCTCAGGGGTGAGAGAGGAGAGATATAGAAGTTGCGTGCGTATCAGCGAGCTCTAAAGAGTGCGAGAGAGACGAAGGGAGAGCATGGAAAGAGGGGAAGGGGAATAGGGAATAGGGAAAGTGTGTGTATGTGTGTGTATGAGAGAGAGAGAGAGAGAGAGAGAGAGAACTGAAAGCGTAGGGTAGCAATTGATGGGACAGGGTGGCGCGTTTGTTGAGCTAATTACTGTAAGGCGAGGCGCTTACGCGCGCCGCTACATACAAACGGCATTAAAGGTGGTGGCCATCAATCCCTGTGGGTCCCCTTTTCCAGTCCTGGCAACTCGCCTCCTCCTATCCTCTGCCGTCTTCCCTACGCGGCATCTCTCTGTCTCCGAAAGCGTCCTTCTCACAGGCCACGCGGCCCTTCCACGCGATACGAATACCGTGGTATTAATTGGCGCGGTTCTCCGTCTTGGCGATCGTTTAGAAATTTCACGAGTAAAAGAGAAAAATCAATGGCCAATGTCGAGGGGAAACGACAGCCTTTCGATGGAGCACGGGCGCCGAAACGGGCACGGCAACCGTTTGACCGTCGAGTTTGCCAAGGGACGACATCGAGTACGCTGGTCTCGGTGCGACGGTGTGACGCGACATAAATAATTGCAGCCGATAATTAAGATGGCGTTTCGGCGCTTGTGCGTGTATGGGCCGACACCCGCTGTCTCTTCGCGACGTGGCATCGAGCTCGCGCGTGTAGACACGCGAGCCCGTGTCCGAGCCATCGAGGGAAAATATATCGTACACCCTCGACCCATTCCGCCACGTTTCTTCGCTCTGGCTGTTGCCTGTTGGCTGTTGGCTGTTGGCTGTTGGCTGTTGGCTGTTGGCTGTTGGCTGTTCCGCGGGATGGAATGCCAGCGATTCTCGTGAACTTTAGGACACCGAATATCGTAATGGGTAAGGGTCCTCTCGGTTCGTTTCTCACGAACAAACAAGAAAGGTGACGAAGAGGAGGAGGAAAGCGGGAGGAAAGAAGAGGAGAATGAGCAAAGGGAGCCCGAAGCAGACCACCGAGTGCCGTATGCGAGAGCTCCGAGCTGTCACGGTAGAAAGTATTGCGTGGATTCATCTGGATAAACCTTGGTGCGATCAATCACTTCGTGATTAACCGAACTGCCTACGAAATTGAACTCGAACAGGCGTAATTTATAGTGCTTTTTCTGGATAAGATAAGACGTCGTACCCAGTTGACACGACCGCTCTGCACCGACAAAACCTTCTCCCCTTTGTAACGGAGTAGCTGCTTGCGTTTCAAATTCAACGACCGACGACAAAGACGAGGACTCGGATCATTCGATAATTATAGGCTCCATGAAATCGCTTATAACGCTTTAACTGTTCAACGTTATTAACTGTTTAAATAAATGACGCGGTGGAGCGGCATCGCGAGGGGGGAGAATCTTGCTGCTAGTGACATAAGTTGCCGAGTGTAATTAGGGGAATAAAGTTCGCGGAATTTCGCGAGCCACGCTGCCCGGTTACGATCGTAAAGAGGACGAGTGTTCTGGCGTAACCCGAGGCCCGCAGACTCGTTGCGAGAAGGGGCTGCTGCAGAAACGAGGAGGACGCGTTGGGGAATGAAGGTGGGGGGCGTCTCGGTGTCGACGTCGTCGTGCCAACCCCACGGGGCGCCAGGCTCGTTATATCTTCATTAAGCGGTGTACCTAACCATCCTGTCGCGACTTCTTAGCACTTTGCAGTTCACACTAATTTCGCGTTACTTTTTCTTTCTACGTATCGGTTTCCTTGTTCTCCGTGAATAAAGATGCGATAAAGATTGTCAAAGCACGGGCACGCTGCGATAGATTTCTTTTTTTTTTTTTTTTTTTTTTTTTT